>PVKM010009619.1:0-36501 GCA_004027735.1 Carollia perspicillata
TCAAAAACTTTTGAACAGTGAAAAAACATCTTGATAGGTGTATTGCATCAAATGGAGAGTACTTTGAAGGTGACTGAGTTTAAACATGTACGAATAAATACACACTTTTTTATAAATAAATTGTTTTTTGGGGGGTACCCTCTTGTATGCTGAAGATAGAGCTGACAGAATTTGCTGATGTGGGGTGACATCAAGTATTTGGCTTGAGTGACTAAAAGCATGCAGTCACCATTTCTGAAATGAGGAAGATTGTGGGTGGAGCAGATTTTGGGGGAAGAGATCAAGAATTTGGTGTTGAGCCTATTAAATATGACATGGCAATTAGACATCCAGGTGGTGATATTAAGTAGGCCATTAGTTATACACATGTGGAGGTCAAGATAGAGGTGCTGGCTGGAGATATAAATGTGGAAATTGTGCAATATACACAGGCAAGAGCCATGCCCAGTGTGGTATTTAAAGCCACGGGTCTGGATGAGACCAAGAAACACTAGGAAAAGCGAAGAGATCTGCGGACACAGCCCTGGGGCATTCTACCACTTAGAAGTCAGGAGGTGAGGAGAAACCCGCCAAGGAGAATCAGAACCAGTGAAGTAGGAGAAGAGCCAGGAGAGTGTGGTGTTCTGGAGTAGAAGGCAGAGGTCGACTTTATCAGTTATGCAGATGGGACAGGTCAGAGGAGGAAGGAAAAAATTGATCCTTGGATTTGGCAGCATTTAAGTTGTTGATGTAGAGAACATCCTCAGTTTTTTTCCTTCCTATGTAGGGAAGAACCCAGTTCTTTTCTACTGTGTGTCTTCTCTGCACGTCTCCTTTGCCTTTACAGAAAAAGCTTTCCTTCTGACACTCTGGTTACCAAATGTGTGGAGCTTTTCTGCCACATCAACAAGCAATTCTTAGACACTAGCAATTCCACAAGAGTGCCCCCACCCCCACATTTCAGACACAGCTATACGTAAGCCCAGATGGTCACCTGTGCTTCTGACCAACTGGCTATAGCTCAGTGGTTACAACTGATAGGGGCCTCAAAAATTGGAAAATTTTAGTTTAAGGCAAATAGTTTTAAGCCTAGTAAGTAATGAATATGTTAAAGCTATTGGTTCAGAAACTACAGATAAGGCCCACCCTGGCCCCTGAGAGAGACAGCCGATTTCCTGGGGCACTGCTAAAGACCACTGCCTGGGGACAAGTGGAGGCACCTGGGCCATTATGTTCCAGGGAGGGACAGATGACCACCCACCACTGGGAACAGCTAACCGACCAGGGCGAGAATGCTGTAGTTTCTTTCACCTAACTCTCCTTGAATTTCAAAACCCCTCACCGCACCTTGTTCTTTCTGTTATAAAAGGCTGGCTTGGAAAGAAAATGTTGAGATGATTTTTTAGGGTGCAAACCCACTATCTTCTCAGTTTTTTTAGGGTACGAACCCACCGTCTTCTCAGATCACCAGCCACCTGAATAAAGCTCCCATAAAGATTCAATTCCTGGCTCTGCTTATTGGCTTTAAGCCAGTGTCTTTTCCAGTTTCAAAACGATCCCCTCCTTAGGTTTGATTAATTTCCTAGAGCAGCTCACAGAACTCAGGGAAACACTTACCTAGGTTTGCCAGTTTATGAAAGCACACAGTAAAGGGTAAAGAAGCACAGACAGATAAAGAGATACCTAGGGTGAGGTCTGGGAAGGTCCAGAGTGCGGGAGCTTCTGTCTCTGTGGAGCTGGGTGTGTCACCTAGTGTGGATGTGCTCACCAGCCTGGAAGCTCTCCAAACCCCCTACCATTGGGACTTGATGAAGGCTTCTTCACAGAAGCAATTTTTAAAAATATATTTTATTGATTATGCCATTACAGTTGTCCCAATATTCCACCTTAGCCCCACTCTACCCAGTAATACCCTTCCCTCCAGCATTCCCCTCCCTTCGTTCATGTCCACAGATCATGCATATAAATTCTTTGGCTTCTCCATTTCCTATACTGTTCTTAACACCCCCTTGTGTATTTTGTACCTACCAATTTGCACTTCTTAATCCCTGCATCTTTTCCCCCCTTCTTCCCCTTTCCCCTCCCAGCTGATAACTCTCCAAATGATCTCCATACCTATGATCCTGTCTCTGTTCTTGTTAGCTTAGTTTGTATTTTAGTTTCAGTTGTGAATCTGTTGCCATTTTAATGTTCATAGTTTTGATCTTCTTTTCCTTATATAAGTCCCTTGAACATTTCATATGATAAAGGCTTGGTGATGATGAACTGCTTTAGCTTTACCTTGTCTAGGAAGCACTTTATCTGCCCTTCCATTCTAAATGACAGCTTTGCTGGATAGAGTAACCTAGGTTGTAGGTCCTTGCTTTTCATCACTTTGAATACTTGTTGCCAGTCCCTTCTAGCCTGCAAAGTTTCTTTTGAGAAACTAGCTAACAGTTTTATGAACTCCTTTGTAGGTAACTCTCTGCTTTTCTCTTGCTGCTTTTGTGATTCTCTCTTTATGTTTAACCTTTGGCATTTTAATTATGATTGTGTCTTGGAGTGGTCCTCTTTGGGTCCTTCTTGTTTTGGACTCTCGGTGCTTCCTGGACTTGTATGTCTATATACTTCACCAAATTAGGGAAGTTTTCTTTCATTATTTTTTCAAATAAGTTTTTAATTTCTTGCTCTTCCTCTTCTCCTTCTGGCACCCCTATGATTCAGATGTTGGTATGTTTGAAGATGTCCCAGAGGCTTCTTAGCCCATCCTTGGCTGGGGGGTGGGGAGAGGTTAAATTCTTTTTTCTTCTTGTTGTTCTGACTGAATGTTTTTTTCTTCCATATGTTCCAAATTGTTTATTTGATTCTTGGCATTATCCCCTCCACTGTTGGTTCCTTGTAGATTTTTCTTTATTTCACTTAATATAAACTTTATTTCTGCCTGAATCTTTTTTATGCTGTTGAAGTACCAAAGAGTTCCTTGAGCATCCTGATAACCAGGGTTTTGAACCCTACATCTGGTAGGTTGCTTATCTCCATTTTGTTTAGCTCTATTTCTGGAGTTTTGTTCCGTTCTTTCATTTCAGCCATATTTCTTTGTCTCCTCACTTTGGCAGCCTCCCTGTGTTTGTTTCTGTGTATTAGGTAGAGCTGTTTTGACTCCTTGTCTTAGTAGCATGGCCTATAATAGAAAAGTGCACAGGTAAGTTGTATGAAGTAGAACCTTACATAATCGCCAGGGCAGGGCAACCCGTATCACCGCCCTGTGGCTCTCTGTTGGGGAGGGTTTGGAGAGGGGACAATGCTGCTGCCTGACTTCTGGAATTTACCAGAGAAGAAGCTGTGTCCTGGCACTCACCCTGTTGCCGATCACTTCAGTTTCTCTCCATATGCCACTGATGCCCTTCCAGCTGTTGCTCTGGTGCTGAATCCCAGAAGGGGTGAGTCTGCATAAGTCCTAAGTCTATTGCAGGCCCTTTAAGAGAAGTCTCTTGAGAATCCCGCTGTTTCTTCCTCTGCCTCAACCCGCACTGATTTTTATAGCGAGAAGTTATGGGGATTTACCTTCCTAGTGCTGAAACCCTGGGCTGGGTGGTCTGGTCTGGGTCTGGGATCCCTTGCTCCCGAGGTATCCCTCCCAATTTTTATCCACCACACATGGATATGGGACTACTCATTCCACAACTCCATACTTCTACATGCCTGTCCACCTCTCTGAGCCTCTCCACTGTCTCTGTGTATTTGTCCCTCCTACCCCCTGTGTGGATGAATGTGGCTTCTTTAAATCCTTGGCTGTCAGACTTCCATACAGCTCGATTTTCTGACAATTCTGGGTGATATTTGTTGTCTAGTCTAGTTGTAATCTTCACTGTAGTTGTGGGAGGAGGTGAGACGTATTTACCTATTGCTCCATCTTGACAAGAAGTTCCGCATGATCAATTATTATTAACTCCATTTCAAGCCCCTCTCCACTCTCTGTAGTATAAAGGGTGAGGCCAAAAATTCCCAGTTTCTAATCATGGCTTTCTGGTGACCAGTTTACATACAGGAGCTCACTAAGAGCAATAGTCACCTCAATAGAACAAAAGATATGCTCAAGAACTCTTATCACTTAGGAATTTACAAGGGTTTTAGCTCTGTGCCAGGAACAGGGTCAAAGACAAATAGGAATGTATAAGGGCTTTAGTAGCTCTGTGCCAGGGATCAGGGGAAGAAACCAATATGTATTTTCTATTATCTTACAATGATCTTAAGAATAATTTTGGTGGAGTGGTGGGAATAAAAGCCAGATTAGAGAATGTAAAAGAAAAGGATAGAGGACAAAGATGAGGTGGCAAATACAGATGGCTCTTTTGAATAACTTAGACAAAAGGAAGAACAGAAATGGGGCAATAGCTAGAGAAGATATTTTTTCTTTTTCTTCAATTGGAGAATAAACGGCATATTTGTGTGCTAATAGAAAATATCCAGTGGAGAAAGAGAAAAAATGATGATACAGGAGAGAAGGCAACTTCTAGAGCAGGGTCTTGCAGTAGTTGAGAGGGGAATGGGGTCAACTGCAGAAGTGGAGTATGGATGGTTCATTATAGTACTAGGACTTTGCAGAGATTCAGTACAAAACGTTCAACCCTGGAGGCTGGAAAGACCTTAGAAGTGATGTACTTCGACTTTCTTCCGTATGGAGGACTTGCCCCAGGCAATCGCCCTAGGTGGCCTCCCAGAAAATGCTGGTCCAGCATGCACTTGAACATCTCCAGTGATGATGAACTGGTTAATTCCCAAAGTGGCCATTTGCACTTTACGCCTCCTATAATATTGAGGTAGCTGTTCTTAGTTATACTGCGTCAAACCTGTTTCTCTTTATTTCACCCACTGGACCAGGCTCTGTGCTCCAGGACCATGGAGACTCACAGTGATATAAATTACTGAGCATTTTTCAGATTTCAAGCACTCTCTCATAGACACCTCTCTCACTCAATCCTCACAACAGTGCAATGAGGAAGGTATTATCCTCTCCATTGCACCAATGAAAAAACTGAGGCTCAGGGAGATTAAGTGACTTACCAAAGAGAGCAGGCCAAATAAATTGCAGAGCTATGAATTCAGCCGGAAGTTCTTGAGTCCATAACTCACACTTTCCACTCCTTCCGGCTGCCTTGAGTTCTTTCCCTCTCTCCCACAAACCAGCTCTTAGGTTTTTTAAAGGCAGCTGTCATGTTCCCGGTGAATCTTCTCCTCCTCCAGTTACCCATTCCCAATTCTTTCAACCATTTCTTATCAGGAGTCCCTTCACTCCTGGTCAATCCTACAGATGGGCTCCAAAATCTAAGAACAATAGTCCAGTTTGGTCTGGCTTGTGCCATCAGACAGAGCAGGCTTCTTGTGCCACCCAGCCAAGAATCGAATTCTTGTTTTGGTAATGAAACCTCATCAATCTGTTTTCTTACTCATTTTTCACTCATAAATATGAATAATTTGCATACATGTTTGGTCTGCTTTGTTCCTTTACAAAATCATCAGTCCCCAAGAGCCCTGAGGAAACAAATGTTATATGAACACAGGAGATGTGTGAGGCAGACTTGACATTTAAGTATAGTTTAAAAATGGTGGAGAAGTGTGAAGCCTCCCCTACTGGCTAGATTAGGCATGTGGACCCTATCTGTGCTTGGAAGGAGTGTGTCCTCCCTTTGGATCTTGATGAATGAAACTTTGTTGACTTATTGCATCCGCGTGGATTTCCTGCAGCTCTGAGCGTCTGGCAGACAGGAAACAAATCAAGTGACTATCCTTCCCAGCCTGCTCTTGCCAAACTGGCTGCCAGGGGACCCAAGAACAGAACTTTTGATGATTCCAGCTTGCCAACTGGAATGTTTGCCCAAACCAGGGCAGATTTTTCCCTGTGCCTTAAGGGAGCAGCCAAACTTCCACAAGCATGGGAACCGTCCTGTGCTAGGTAATATTGAGCTATAGACTTCAGGGGCCTAGAGCACCCAGAAGGCAGTTGACCCTGATCCCTTCACTATCTTGGCAGAGACAGGCAGGATTGTTTTTCTTCAAGGGGTCAGCAACCTGTAGCAGGATGACAAAGATGGCACACGAAACCATTAGCGGCGGCAGTGGGACCAGTTGCAATGCTCTTTCCCTCTCCGTTTCCCTGCGGTTTGTGGGCACTGCGAGCCACCCACAGGAAGAGCTGACCCAGGGACAGTGTCTTCTCTTGGGAGCCTGTGCCCAACTTGAGTCCCCCTCATCCTCTCTACCAACCGGGACATCAAAGGGATCATGCTCTTTAGAAGACCAATTGTGAGTGACTGCCCACATCTGCACTAACTGACAGGTGAAAGCAGAGAAAGAAGGTAGTTTTCCCAAGGCCACAGAATGTGCAGATGACAATGACAGACTCGATGCCAATAAAGTCACAGGCCCTATTTTTTTATCTCCAGAAACAGAACAAATGACAATGAGGTGTGATGCCAAATACAACCAAAAGTGCTTCAAGTGGAGATCTCACCAGATTCTGCTCATTTGACTTGGAAAAATGTTCAGGTGAACTCAAATACATACAAGGGCCACTGAAACACTGAAGCCAAGGCTTGGAGGCCTTGGATAATTTACAAAGATGCCACAAGCACAAGCAGGGGACTATCTTCTCTCATTTACTTCATACAAGTGGCAGGAATGGCTGATCTCACAGAGGAGCCACCAGGAAACACAGGATTCAGACAGCAGAGTTGAGTGTGCTTCCAGGAAAGGTCTCCAAGACCAGAATTCTCACCCCTATCACGCTCCACCGTGTCTGAGATCTCCACCATTACAGCCACTCCTTCAGATTAAGGATTTAAGCCCCCATTCACAAGGCAAATACAGGGTTGGGCAAAAGTAGGTTTACAGTTGTGCACATATAAAACACAGTTTATTGTTGTATTATTACATATTAATTACTTCCATTATCTTCCATGTGAACAACTGCATACCTACTTTTTCCCACCCTGTATTTTAGACTGTAGGATACTGGTTAAACACCTGCCCCTTTGAGCCACAATGCCTGGGTTTGAATCCCAACTCCACCACATACTAGCTGTGCAATCTTGAGTGAGTCACAGGCTCATAACTGCTCTGTGCCTCAATTTTCTCATCTATAAAATGAAGGTAATACTGGAACTCATAAGATTAGTTTGAGGATTCAATAAGTTAATACATGTAAACTTGGAGTAGTGGCTGGCACATAAAAAGTCTTCACCGGATGTTAACTGTTAGCCTTATGATGGGGTCAGATTATGAAGGGATTTGGATATCAGGTGAAGGGACAATGTAGGCTCAGGTCCTCCCTGGTTCCCAGACTCTACTTCACCCCCTTACATGACTGGAGCCACTTTCTGAGAATCGACCAATCCTTTGCTACAAGCTCAGCCCTGCCCCAGGCTCTAGGCCGGAAGGATATGAGCATCTGTAGCCCAACACTCTGGCACTCTACCTGGGGATACCCTTGATGCCTCAGGGTGCTAATTCCTTGCCTTTGCCCCTGTATTTGTTTTGGGGATTTTTAACCTAGATGGGAAATTGACACATAGTCATCTGAGAGCCATTCAAGATACTATATGATAAAGTGTTGGGTTGGACGTTACAGACTACAAGGATTCTGTGAAAGAGGAAATGATTAGCCCTGGCTGGTGTAGCTCAGTGGATTGAACATGGGCTGTGAACCAAAAGGTCACAGTTTGATTCCCAGTCAGGGCACATGCCTGGGTTGTGGGCCAGGTCCCCAGTGGGGGCCATATGAGAAGCAACCACACATTGATGTTTCTCTCCCTCTCTTTCTTCTTCCCTTCCCTTCTCTCTAGAAATAAAATATTTTTTTAAAAAAGAGGAAATGATTAGGTTTAGAGGAGTCAAGCAGAGCTGCCTAGAGGAAGCAGAGCTGGAATAATAATAGCATTTGCCCTGGCAGAAAGTGGAAGGGAAAAACTAGAGTTTAGTCACCTGCCTAGACCTATAGCTTAGCCCTCTAAAACTGGCTTTGTAATCTAGTTCCACTTCCCACTCCTCACTGTCTGTCCTGTCCCACAGCAGTTAACTGGGTCATTTCTAGCTGTATCTGGAAAGAAAGCAATGCCTACTGAAACTGAGGACAGCCGTGGCCTCTTTGGATGAAGAGGACAGCACATTGATGCCCTGTTGATGGATGGTTGGTTGGAAGCCCTTGAAATAAAGCTGATGCTGGGTCTTGAAAGCCAGCATTATTATCATTGAAAGGCAACTTCATCATTCTTCTTGGAGACTTCCCAAGAGGAATAAGATCAGGCCTTTATTGTCTTTCACAAGCCCTCAGCGTCAGGTTCAGCTTGGGGTAAATCAAGTCATTCTTATAATCCTTGGGAAACCAGCTCCCCACTCCTCTGGTTTGGAGTTGACCACTCCTGCCCTCAAAATGACACATCATGGGCATGGAGAGTAGATAGGATTTGTCTATACCAGTGCTTCTCAAACTCTCTGTGGTAAATTGTGGGTTAATTCTTTTTTTTTTTCTTTTACAGTGAAAAAATTTTATGTCTAGAATTAGCCAGCTGGATTCAGTTTAGATCATCCCAGTTTTGTTGGCAACGTCGAAAGCATCCTAGTTGGGAGCCAGTGAAACATATGCCTTCTTTTCTCCATCAAGGCCTGAGCACATTGACGTTGGCCACATCAACATCATACAGTGTCTTCACAGCCTGTTTGATCTGGTGCTTGTTGGCCTTGACCTCCACAATGAACACAAGTGTATTGCTGTCTTCTATGTTCTTCATGGCTGACTCATTGGTCAGGGGGAACTTGATGATGGCACACTAGTCAAGCTTGTTTCTCTTGGGGCACTCTTCTGGGGTATTTAGGCTACCTTTGGAGCCCAGTGTCTATAGCCTTTGGAATGTGGGAGATATGAGGATCTTCTTTTTTGTTTGTTTTGTTTTTTAAAGGTTTACTTATCCATTTTTAGAGAGAAGGGAAGGGAGGGAGAAAGAGAGAGTAACATCAATGTATGGTTGCCTGTCACACAGCCCCCACTGGGGACCTGGCCTGCAACCCCGGAATGTGCTCTGACTGGGAAGCAAACTGGCGACCCTTTGGTTCACAGCCTGCGCTCAATCCACTGAGCTACACCAGCCAAGGCGGATCTTCAATTTTTATGGCCGTGGCCACCTTTCAGCACCACTTTCTTTGCCTTCAAAGCCTTTGTTTTAGCTTCGGCTTTGGGAGGAACAGGGGTTTCCTTCTTTGCTTTCAGCGCCATCTTCATGAAAAGGAGGTTATTTCTTTTTTAAATTTCCAATCTGTCATGAACACAGACATTTGCAAAATAACAAAAACGAATCACTCACTCGGATGCTGCAGCAATATCAAATTTCCATGAACATTTCTGGACATTCCATTTCTTTCCTTACCTTGTTGGACTGGCAGCAGTCCGTAGGCTGACAGCATTCCAGGCCTCTCTGGACTGCATCTGCTCAGGAAGGGGATGCTGACAGCATGGATAGTGGACTCCTTAAGAGAGGCTCGCTCTGCTGACATTCCGTCCATCTCCTACCCAAAGCAATGATGGAAGAGATACCATACTGGTGGATGATCTGCCATTTGCTAGCTGCCAGGTGACCTTGACCTCTCTGAGCCTCAGTTTCTGCATCTATAAAATGAGGATAAGGTCTAATACAGTAGCCCCCCGCCCCTTATTCAATAGGGATATATTCCAAGACCCTTTGTGGATACCTGAAACTGTACATAGTACTGAACCCTGTATTTTCTTCCTATCATTACATACCTATGATAAAGTTTAACTTATCATTTAAGCACAGTGAGAGATCAAAAACGAAAATTAATAATAAAATAAAGCAATTATGACAACAATATACTGGAATAAATTATGTGAATGTTTTCTCTCCCTCTCTCTGATAACCAAGAGGGCTACTAAGTGACTAGGTGTTGGGTAGTGCGTACATTGTGAGGACACTGAACAAATGGGTGATTCATCTCCTGCATGGGACAGAGTAGGATGGCAAGAATTTCATCACACTACTTAGAATGGCACACAATTTAAAACAAATGAATTTTTTGTTTCTGGAATTACCCATGTAATATTTTTAGACCACAATTGACTCTGAGTAGCTGAAATCACGGAAGGTGAAACCATGAATAAAGTACTATAGTACCTCTCTTGTGAGGCTGTTGTGAGGATTAAATGATACAATGCATGGGGAGCAGTTGGTACAGTGCCTGGCACCCAGCTAACTCTTACTGTGTGCTGACTGTAACAATATTGTCTATGAGGCAGATGGGCTAGAGGCAATACAATGCATTCCAGATTTAGGAGTCATTCTAAATGGCAGCATGGCCACCTGCTTCATTTCGTCATCTGTAAAATGGAAATAACACTCAGCTACCTCGAAACGCTGTGCGGAGGATCCAGTGCTCAGCTCTGTGTCTGTCTTGTACATAGTAAGTGCCCAATGACTGGTAGTTAGATTCCAATTATGTCCACGTGCTCCCTCTAGTCCTAAGTCCTATTCTGCCATACACCATTTGGAGAGAAACATGCCCTCAGCTGGGAGAATAAGATTCAGCAGTCTCCCCTCACTCTGCTGTCTGAAACCAGAAACTGTTTGTCTCCGAATCAGTGAGAACCTTCTGGTCCTAATAAAAGGAGCATGGACACTGGAGTCAAACAGACCTGTTTCAATACTATCTCCATCACATATTAGCTATGCATCCTTGAGTAAGTCTCTTCACCTGCTATTACTTCAGTTGTCTCATTTGTAAAATGCAACCAATGCAATGAACCAATAATCTCCAAAGTGGAGTGGGCAAGATGGTTCATTGAGGTATGGGAAACAAATATTAGAATTTCTATTTAACTTTATTTTGTACAAAAAATATAAAAGAAATTAAACTGTAATGTATATAAGACATGGGGTGACACTAGCACCCTCATTTCATCTATTTGTCCGATGGTCACTGATTGGCATCCTGAAGGAGGAGTGGGAATTGCACAGCACAAAAGGGTTCATAGTGTGACCCATATTCTCTCATTTTATTTTTAGCCCATTCCAAAATGATGTGATTTCTGTGATGGGTTGCAGATTTATAGATTATAACATCTGGTTTTAACTAAACCAATCCTCCCCAAATGGAAAAGTGGCTTGAAAAGTTTCCTACAAATAAACCACAGTCGGAATGAAGATAATATGAAGAATACAGGGACAAGTGGCCAATAAGAAAATGGCACAACCGACTAATCTCCCATTGCTAGTATGAGCTTTTAATCAGCCCCATGACAAAGTAAAAGCAACAGTGAACAAACTGTTGATAAGAAATAAGCTACAGCCCAGGTTGGTGTGACTCAGTGTATTGAGAGCTGGAGTGCAGACTGAAAGGTTGCCAGTTCGATTCCCAGTCAGGGCGCATGCCTAGGTTGCGGGCCAGGCCCCCCATTGAGGGTGTGAGAAAGGCAACCAATTGCTGTTTCTGTCATACTTTATGTTTCTCTCCCTCTCTTTTTCTCTCCTTTATCCTCTCTCTAAAAATAAATAAATAAGATCTTTAAAAAAATATCTTTAAAGAATGAAAGAAGCTACAGAAAAAGAAAATATCAAAAAACTACTTAAACTATGATCCACATCTACTTGTTAATAACACACTCACTTTAAGTGTGTACTTTAAATTAGCTAGCAATAATATGAAACAATTGTGATTAACAAGATCCTTGAAATCTTACCATCCTCAAAATGGATGTTTAATGATCTATGGTGGTAATTAAAATGGTGGTTACTTTTTGTGGCAATTTTGAAACAAATCCGGTAATTCTTTGATACTCCTCCTATTTAACAAATTTGATTTTATTTTTTAAATATATTTTATTAATTATGCTATTACAGTTGTCCAATTTTTTTCTCCCCTTTATTGCCCTCTGCCCAGTACCCCCCACCATCATCCCCTCCCCTTAGTTCATGTCCATGGATCGTACATATAAGATCTTTGGCTTCTCCATTTCCCATACTGTTCTTAACCTTAACCCCTGTCTACTTTGTGCCTACCATTTATGCTTCTTATTCCCTGTACTTTTCCCCCCATTCTCCCCCCTTCCCCTCCCTGCTGATAACCCTCCATGTGATCTCCATTTCTGTGATACTTTCTCTGTCGTAGTTGTTTGCTTAGGTTGTTTTTGTTTTTGGTTCAGTTGTTGATAGTTGTGAGTTTGTTGTCATTTTACTGTACAGTTTTGATCATCTTCTTTTTCTTAGATAAGTCCCTTTGACACTTCATATAATAAGGACTTGGTGGTGATGAGCTCCTTTAACTTGATCTTATCTGGGAAGCATTTTATGTGCCCTTCCATTCTAAATGAGAGCTTTGCTGGATAAAGTAATCTTGGATGGAGGTCCTTGCCTTTCATGACTTGGAATATTTCTTCCCAAGCCCTTCCTTCCTTCAAGGTTTCTTTTGAGAATAAGCTGCTAGACTTATAGGAACACCTTTGTCGGTAACTGTCTCCTTTTCTCTTGCTGAGAATCTTTCAAGATTCTCTCCTTATCTTTAATCTTGGGTAATGTAATTATGATGTGCCTTGGTGTGTGCTGCCTTGGATCCAACTTCTTTGGGACTCTCTGAGCTTCCTAGACTTCCTGGAAGTCTATTTCCTTTGCCAGATTAAGGATGTTCTCCTTCATTATTTTTTCAAATAAGTTTTCAATTTCTTGCTCTTCCTATTTTCCTTCTGGCACCCCTATGATTCAGATGTTGAAACATTTAAAGTTGTCCCAGAGGTTCCTAAGCCTGTCCTCATCTTTTAAAAATTCTTGTTTCTTCATTCTGTTCTGGTTGAAAGTTTATTTCTTCCTTCTATTCCAAATCATCAATTTGAGTGCTGGTTTCCTCCCCTTCACTGTTGGTTCCCTATATATTTTTTCTTCATTTCACTTTGCATAGCCTTCACTTTTTCCTTCATTTCTTGACCATATTCAATCATTTCTGTGAGCATCCTGATTACCAGTGTTTGAAGTTTGCATGTGATAGGTTGGCTATCTCTTCATCACTCAGTTCTATTTTTGGAGCTCTGATCTGTTCTTTCATTTGAGCCATATGTTTTTGTCTCAGGAGCCTGTTACATTTTAAGGAGCAGAGCCTTAGGTATTTGCCAGGATAGGCCAACCCATGTGGGCGCTGTCTGTGGGGGTGTGGGGCCAGAGAGGGAACAATGCCGCTTGCTCAGCTCTCAGCTGGCTTTCACTCACTTTCCCTGCTACCCACAAGCAAATTGGGCCCTTATGGTGCTGAATCCTGGGTGGATGGATTTGTGTACATTCTAGGACCCTGTGAGTCTCTCCAATGAACTCTCCTGTGAGGCTGGGAGTTTCTCCCGCCACTGCAACACCCACAGGTTTTTAACAGCCAGAGGTTTTGAGGCTTGATTTCCCCATGCTGCAACCCTGGGTTCTGTGGTGTGTCTCACTCTCCAGTTGTTCCTCCCAGTTTAGGTGGGAACACAAATGCGGGAATGCCAAGTCCACAAGCCAGTGCCTCACCTGCCCGGTCTGCCAGCCCCACCTTGCCAAGCATCCTCTCTGGCCCGGCTGACCTCTCCGCCCTGGCTGCCCATCTCCACCCCTCCATCCAGTCTGGATGAATGTTTCTTCTTTAACTCCTTGGTTGTTGGACTCCCATTCAGTTTGATTTTCTGGCAGTTCTGATTATTTTTTGTTTTTAAATTTGTTGTTGTCCTTTTGGTTGTGTGGGGAAGCAACATGTATCTACCTATGCCTCCAACTTGGCCAGAAGTCCCTGTATATATATCATAATTTAAATTTTTTTAATTTATTTTTAAAGACAGCAAAGGAGAAGGAGAATGGGAGAGAATCATCAATGCGTGGTTGCCTCTCATGTGGCCCCCACTGGGGACCTGACCCGAAACCCAGGCATGTGCCCTGACTGGGAATCAAACTGGCGACCCTTTGGTTTGCAGCCTATGTTCAATCGACTGAGCCATACCAGCCAGGACTATATCATAATTTTCTATGCTTACATTAAAAAGTAAGCATGCTGAACATAAAGATAAACATTTACTATTTTTCAGTACTCTTTAACATCATGTGATTTTCAGTGCAATACTTTATTAAATCTCACTAAATGTCACTTGTGGAAATGCCTGCTCCTCCCTCCTTCGGGAGCAGGAATGCATCCATAACATGCTACATTAAAAAAAGGAGTTCTCAGGGCTGCCAACCTTACAGTAGAGGTTGAGTAGTAGTATATTTCTCCTACATAAAAAAAAAATCTCACTAAATGTCCAGATGCATGTTTAAAGCTTCATCTGAAAGCTTCCTAAATAAATAAAAACAAATTTTACAGATCCCTTTGGGAAAACACTTGCCTTTCTTATCATGGTAAAAATGATCATAATAAATCCATGTGAAGTAGTACGGTGATAAACCAAAATCCATTCCTTTTTCAGCAAATACTACTGGAAGGCATCTAGAAAATATTGCTGAAGAATTGAACAAACAGTATTGGAATAAATGATATAATGTGGGAAGTTTGATTTATAGCTGGATAAAATGTTTCTAACATTTTCAGCTTTTGTATTTGCTAGATTCCATTTTAATAATAATATCCACGAAGAACTACTTTCTTATGGGCTACTAAAGGAAAGATGTAAAGGAGAAGATATAGTGTGAACAAAATGACTGATTTAATTTTTTAATTGTCTTACCGAAAAAATAGGAAACACACTACAAAGTAGTGCTTTGATAGCAATTTTTCAAAAGATGGGGGTGGATTTCAAGGTAAATTTACCGAGAAAGTTGGCAAGCTATTACAGCAAAGAGAGTGAAGCCTAATAGATGCAAAGTGCAATAGGGTTCATCAATCAGGTATGAGAAATTAGGCTTCTGATATACAGTAAAATCTTAACAATATTTTGTAACAAGACAGGGAGTGACACTTCCTTTGTCACTTTGGTGCCACATAGAAGTTAGCTGGCTATTTGTGGCCAAGTCCTTAAAAGAGTTTCAAATGAGGCCCTGGCCAGGTGGCTCAGTTGGTTACAGCATCATCCTGCTATGCTGATGTTGTGGGTTCAATCCCCAGTCAGAGTACATATAAGAAGCAACCAGTGAATGCATTAAGTGGAACAACCTTCCTCTCTCTAAAAAAATCAAGCAATAAATTTTAAAACATTTTAAAAGACTGTCAAACTAAAAGATACACTTTTACGCACCCCAAAGAAGCCTGTGCCCATTAGCAGTCACTCTCCATTAGCCCTTTCCTTCTCCCACCCCACCTCCCAGCCTAGGCAACCACAGACCTACTTCCTGTCTCTAATGTATTTCCCTCTTCTGGATATTTCATAAACATTGAATGAGATAATATGCAGCCTTTTGTGTCTGACGTTCAAGATTCATCCATGTGGTAGCATATATCATTATTTAATTCATTTTTATGACTAAATAATTTTCCATTGCATGGATATGCCACATTTTGTTTGTTCATTCATCTGTTGATAAACATCGGGTTTCTTTCTACCTTTTGTCTATTATGAGTACAGCTACTATGAACTTTCATGTCGGATAATGTGTGTTTAATGATTGCCACAGGGCCTGCCAGACAATACCAGCAGGTAGCTGTTATCCTTATTATTAAGGAGTGTTACATTGGGCAGTTTGGGTCACAGGCTATCTGGATATCAGGAACAAAAGGCAGAAGGCACCAAAGACAACAAGTACTTATTGCCCGGTGTTGCTGAGAATTGTCTCTGACCATCATACTGAAATGAGGAAGGCAGCGTGGCACACAGCAGTGAGTGTCAACATTTTTCATCTCATGGCACACATAAAGTAATTACTAAAATTCTGTGGCACACCAAAAATATATATTTATTGAAGATCTGACCAAAAAATAGGTATAATTTTGATTCATTAACACCAAATGACTATTGTTGTGCTGGCTCTTGTCATTTTTCTGTTTGACATTCTAAAGGAAAAGGGCCAGTGCCCCTGACTAAATAGTCAGGTAGTGCAGATTTTAAAAAATCTTGCGACACACTGGTTGAAAATTACTGACATAGAGGCACAAGCACAGACTCTGCTCTACCACTTTCGAGTTGTGTGCCTCTGGGAAAGTCCTTTAACCTCTCGTAGACGTCTGTGTGAATCGTATATAAATATTGTCTTTTCTATTTACCTCACATGCTTGCTATCTGGGTCAAAAAGGTAATTTAAAAATAAAAAAGCACTTTGAAAAACCATAAGGGATTATTATTCCAAGCCTTACATGTGATAGACTCCAAATCCTCCTGACTAAAGTGGAAACACGGGCTTCTGCTCACCATCCTCCTCTCTCCAGATTGTTCACATCCTCTTCAAGATGATACCCTGGTCTCCTCACCACAGCCCCTGATGCTAGTACCTCCTCCCTTGCATCTACCTAAGGGCCAATGGTGAGCATCCCCATCCTGGTTAAAAACCTGAATTCACATCAACAAAGGGTTTGCAAGGGCTTTTCTCCTACTACTGAAATCTGTGCAAACTCGCCCGTTTTCTTAATCTCTAGTTGCTTAGAGCGCCCTCGTGTGTCTCTATGTGGTAATACTTTAGGTCTTTTCCAGGACGTGACATTCTTTCATAGAAGTCTCAATAAAATGTGTAACAGAAACTATTTTCTCGTCACACTTCAGGGCCCATGCTTCACACCTGGACTCTAGCTAAGCCATTGCATCCGGGTCTTTGGCAGGTCAGACCTGAAGATTTCTTTCTGCTCCCTTCACACCTCTTTCTCTTTAGTCATTTTGAGAAACCCTGGTGTCTTGGTTCACAGATGTCAACTTGGTCCTGCCACCTCTATTGTTGAAATCTTACTTAGCTCCCAAAGTAAGATCAAAATTTTTTTTCCTAAAAAGTACATCACACTTTACTGAAGGACTGGGGGGAAAGGTAATTACAAGGTATTAGGAAAGAATTTTTTAAGTGTCTATGAAACATGAAAGATATTCACAATGGTAAACCTTTCACAGGGGTCTTCTCATGTAAAGCCCTGGCACTTGGAAAAGAGAACAGGACAACTACAGACAGTGACATCTCACAGTGTGCGTGCATGCACACACACTCAAACACACACTATCACACACACATACTTATAGACTCACAGCAACACACTCTGTTGCTCAGTGGGAAAGCAGCCTTCTCTCTCATGGCCTCCTCTCTGACTGAGAATAATGTGATGCTGTCAGCACAGGTCTTTGGAAGAAGGAAAATTTATCTTTTACATCCGGAACTTCAAGAATGTTCCCTGTTCCCTCCAGCAGTGCAGGCTCTATGAAAGCCTGAGACTCATTACTTCCCATATTCCACCCTTGTCTGTTTGCATCCCCGGATTTTTCTGGATCCATAAGCCCCAGTGGCAAACTCCACTGAAAGCCAAAGGCACGTGTGCCTGTGGTTTCCCCCACAGGACCATGTTCCTGAAAAGCTACATGTAAAATTATTTTTTTGCAGAACAATTATGATTCCCCACTGACTTCCAATAAGATTTCTGAGCCTCTTTCTCTTCATCAAGATTCACTTTCGGCCATGGCTGGTGTGGCTCAGCAGATTGTGCACTGGCCTAGGAACCAAAGGGTCACTGGTTCGATTCCCAGTAAGGGCACATGCCTGGGTTGCAGGTGGGTCCCCAGTGGAGAGTGTGTGAGGGGCAACCACATATTGATGTTTCTCTCCCTCTCTTTCTCCCTCCCTTCCCCTCTGTCTAAAAATAAATAAATACATTCTTTAATTAAAAAGATTGATTTTCAGTGTACACCCAACACTTCAGCTTTAAGTTCCTCTGCTTCCCGCCACCCTCTCTGACGGTTACTTAAGCCTCATCTGGAAAATGAAGAACCGACCAATGGAGCATTAAGATCTCTTCTAGTTCAAACAGTCCAGGGTCTGAAAACAAACATCTAAATACCTTACAGATGCTGCTATTTGGAAAAGACACCAGGTACCACCATTTCAAATGCAAATACCCTATATCTACCCCACTGCCAGGTATCTGAGTCCAGATACCCTCTCTACTGAAATAGAGATGGGTGCTAGGATTCTGGGGAACTCTGTATGCAGCTGGTAGCCTAGGGTAGGAAGCACTTGCCAAGAAAAGATGAAATCAGTTGCTAGGGAGGCACTGTGGCTTTGGTCTCTGGCAACAGAGTTAAGGAAAGGCACGTGTGTCGTGGGTCTGTGGTACTTACTGGTCAAGCAACTGCCTTTTGCAGTCTATGAAGAAGAGATATTATTAAGTGCTGATAGGGAAGGGAAATGCCTGCTTACTGGTAAGGAAAATTAATAGCCCAAACATTCTTCCATCCTGCATTCTCCATGTTGGCATTTTGACTTAAAAAATATTGCCGCAGCTGTTTGCATATTCTGGAAGTGTGTGTGCATGCATGTGGTTTGG
Source organism: Carollia perspicillata (assembly GCA_004027735.1). NCBI lineage: Eukaryota > Metazoa > Chordata > Mammalia > Chiroptera > Phyllostomidae > Carollia > Carollia perspicillata. Next base: position 18,412 of record PVKM010009619.1, read on the forward strand.
TGTTTACAGATTTGGGGTTGTGGAGGGGAGTTTCCAGAGCAACGGAAGTAACTGCTTTTCAATCAGGGTTCATTTTGAAAATGAAAGCCTAAAAGCTTGGGGCCCACTCTGGGCCTGGGCCTGGTCTCTGAGGAGCCAGCAAAGGCCAAGAGGTGACTTTGGCTAGTAAGCTCAGTTAATAAACTACTGATCACTATTACTTTTTTAATGAATTGACCAAATCTATTACTTGCTTTTGGTGTCCTACAGATTCAGTCCAAGGCAGGAATGTGGGGGTAGGCGTCAAGGTTCTGGCTGCAGACGCACCTCACCAAACACACACACACACACACTATGCTTCCCACCATGCATACACACAATCACATTTTCTCCAGCTGCCAAACCAGAACAAGGTAACAAATATTTCTTGCACACCTACTAGGTGCACAAGGATACTGCGACATAGCCATCAAAGACTTTAGATTTTAATTGGCATGTCAGAGCAAGAGGAGAGAAATACAACATAGGGCAGTCTGTGCCGGATGCCAAGGCAGTAATACAAACAGATGATTAAGGGAGGGAGAAGGATCCCTTTGGGCTGGGGTAATCGGAAGTGGCTTACTGGAAAAGGTGGAAACCAAGGCCAACCTGAAAGACAGGAAGAAAAAATTCACTAGACAGAAGCTGTGAGAGAAGACATTCTAGGTAGGGGAGGGAAAGTTTAAGATGTACTCAGGTTAGGACAAGTCCATCCGTTTTGCTGAAACTTGGGCTTTGTGTGAATGATTTGCAGCCAATAAGTGTGGCTTGAATATCAGTACCTCAGTGCCAAAACAAAGACTCTGGTGTCACACAGACCTGCTCTACCACTTCCTGCTGGGTGACCTTGGGCAAGTGGCCTAAGGTCTCTGCAAACTGAGGGTATTAATGATATGTAGCTCCTGAGGTCATTGTGAAGATTAAAAGTGTTGCATTTACCACAGTGTCTGGCACATAGGAAATGTTCAAAACTGGATTACAAATGAATAGACTGTCATGAAGGAAAGCTCAAGATATTTAGGGATGATCCAAAATATTTGAGGGCCAAGGCAGAAAAGCCTCTGATACCTTCTATCACTATTAGGCCCAGTAGAGTGGGCTAACTTGGCCTGAGCCTCCATCCCCTCTGGCCTACACTGTTGGAACAGCCTCCTGGCTTCCTGATTCTGCTTCTCCCATAATCATTTTCTAAATACCACCTTACTCATAGCTGTGTCCCTCTCTGCCTCAAGAACCTTCTATGGCTCCCAGTTGCTCTCTGACTGGTCTTCCTAACATGGGAGTAGGACTGGCAGGAAGCAAGAGCTATCATTTATTGAGGGAAAGAAAGAGCAAAGAGGAAGCCAGTGTTACGAGTATAAAGAGATAAAATATCCTCCTCTTTTAAAAGTCCTCAAGCTCTGAATTCGTACACATCAGGAAGTCGCTGAGGGAGAGAGCAGAACAAGTCTCTGAAAAGGGCACGGCATTCTGTGGCCACTGACTCATTAACCTGCACCTGCTTCTTCAATCCAACGTGGGAGAGGTTAAAACGGAGAGAAGAGGTTGGAGCAGGGGGGGACCTGCGAGGAGACAAGGGAATAATACCCCTTCCTGGTTCCTTGGAAAGGGTTTGCCTGGATTTCTGTCTCGGGTTTATCCTCAGGAATCCCATGTAGCCCCTACCTAGCTCGGGGCGCTGCGGGAAGGGTCTAGGCTGCACAAAGGGCAGAGCAGGCGAGCTCGCGTCACTTAGGGCAGTCAGGCCGCCTAGGTGAAAGCTAGGCGCGGGACAAAGGCTGCTCAGGGACAAAGTACAGGGAGACTACTGAGGAGATAAGAGGGACGGACGAAGGAAGGGGGCGGGGAGCGAGTGGCCCAGGAACCTCGGTTGGCAGCCGAGCCCAGCCCGCCGGGGAAGGGGCGCCCAGGAGCTTCTTCATCCCTGCAGCTGCAGGGATGCGGAGAACTGCAGCTGGGCTGCTCCCGGCGGTGTTAGGGGCGGGTTTCAGCCTCTCCCCGCGCCCGCCGGGCTGCTGCCCTTGCCAGCCGTGAGGCGGGGCTGCCCAGCTCACCTGGCCAACTGGGGCGGGGCTGCCCACGACCTAGGTGGAGGAGGCTGCGGCTTAATCCCGCGTGCGGGAGACAAGCTCGTCCCGGGACTCGGAGGGAGCTCCTACCCCTCCACGCCCCCCACGCCAGCGCCGGGGCCCTCCCTCCGCTCCTTAGCTGTCTCTCTCTCCCTCCCCTCTCCTCCCCTCACTTGCTCCCTCCCTCCCTCCCTCGGAGCCCAATTGCTCAAGCCGCTTCCTTCCCCAGCGCCAGTTCCTCTCCTAGTGGGGCCCGGGAAGGGCCTCCAAAGCTAGAAACGCGGACCGCGGCGGTGGAGCTGCAGGACCATGGCCGAGCCCCGAGTGGCAGCGATCTCTGCACCCGGGGCCTCTCTGGCCCCGAGCGCTCAAAGTCTGCGGAGCGTCCGGCAGCCCCGCCCCTCGAATGTGGACTACCGCAGCCTGGCCAGGTACTGGGGCAGCGCCGCTGCCTCCCAGGAGCTCCCCTTCCATGGCTCGCTGAGGTACTCCGGAGCGGGCTCCGGACGCCGGCGGGGAGCTCTGCGGGAGCTGCTGGGGCTGCAGGGGGGAACTCCCACCGGGTGGCAGTCCGAGGAGCGCGCGGAGGAGCGGTCCCCAGGCGGGCCAAATGCAGTGGGCAGCAGCAGGCTGTGCTTAGAGCCCCGGGAGCACGCGTGGATACTGGCTGCCGCCGAAGGCCGCTTTGAGGTGCTGCAGGAGCTCCTGGAAGCCGATCCTGCACTGCTCCTACGGGGTGACCCGATCACCGGCTACTCGGTGCTGCACTGGCTGGCCAAGCACGGACGCCACGAGGAGCTCATCCTGGTGCACGACTTTGCCCTGCGCCGAGGGCTGCGGCTCGACGTGAGCGCCCCGGGGAGCGGCGGCCTCACGCCCCTTCACCTGGCGGCCCTGCAGGGCCACTATATGGTCATCAAAGTGCTGGTGGGCGCCTTGGGGGCTGATCCCACACGCCGTGACCACAGCGGCCACCGGGCCTGTCATTACCTGGGGCCCGACGCGCCCTGGACCCTACGGGAGCTATCGGGAGCCGAGCAATGGGAGATAGAGCAAGGCAGTGAGAGGAACAACGCCAACAACAACAGCAGCGGCACCACCGCCGCGTGGACGCGGCGAAGGTCTCTGAACGCAGTGGGCGCGACGGCTGTGGAGACAACGGCGAGAGAAACGGCGTTACACGGCAAGAAGGACTCCACGGGCAATCGAGTGGCGCAAATTCAAGGCTTTTTTCGCCAGGTGTTCCCCTTCTTCCAGGACCGTTGAGGACGACTTAGACGTGAGCGCAGGTCCGAGACACCGCGACAAGGCCTCGGTCCCGGGCTGTCCAAGGTTCCATTGAGGGGGTGTGCCTCGGATGCGGCCGGCTGCGCTGGGTCTGCAAAGAGCAGGCTACCTCGGGTCAGTCTCAGGTAGCTCTCAAAGGTCTTTTGCAGCCAAAGACCAGGACACCCGGGAACCAGTCCCCGACCCAACTGAGACACAGTAAAGACCAACCTGTCCTGGCGCCCAAGCCCCAGAGGAGTTGGAGTTAGGAGCAGGAGCTTGGTCCTTCTTGGTAGAGGGAAAGTTAAGCTTCCAGTAGTCATTTACCTGGCAGAAGTTCTGGCTTCTTAGGAAACATTTGCTAGAAAAATGAGTTAAGACTGTAAACCATTGATGCAGAGGAAGCGCCTAACTGCAGGCTTGACTTAACTGTTAATGGGTCATTTAGTGCCGCCAGAGTCAGCGACCCTGGCTCCCTGTTCCTGAGACAACCAGGCCTCACTGGTACCTTTTCAAATGTATCACTGATGACTTCTTAAGCACATTAAAGAGGAATTCTGTTTTCCTTTCACATGACAGAGCCGTCCTTTGAGCTAGTTTTTCATTAACCACCAAGGGGGAAGTTTCCTACACTTGCAGGGAAGAGGTCCCTCACCCATGGCCAGGAGCTAGTGATCCAGGGCAGGCTGTGGACATCATTCTCAAAACAAATGGCTGAGCTGTGCACTGAAGGAGCTACTCAGACCCACAGCCTCATCTTGAAGCTCAGACCCACAGTTTGTCTATTGGGCTCTTAAGCATCTAGGTCTGATCCGGTTCTCCTAGAAGAGCTGTGCGTAGGGGGGAAGAAGGGTGGTGAAAGGGGAAAGCCTCCAAATGCACAGTTCTGATAGTTTGTGGTGAGTCATGTCATTTACCCAGATTCCTGCCCTCCAATGAGACACCCCCACTGGCATTTTTTTTTTCTGAGATAGGGCTTTAATCATCAGCATTTTTTTAAATTACACTTAATATGTAACTTGTAGTTTGGAAAATTGTTTCCATTTAGAAGGAGTATGAATGGACAAGAATAAAGGGTGGGTGACTCGAACTGAGAGGTGGGGAAAGTAGTTGGAGGCTAGAACTCCAGGCTGCCTTAGGGAACAGTGCAGTTTAAAAATCGTGCTGTGTTCCTGGAGGCATGGGTGGCCCTTGCAATGGAGTCTTGTGTCCGAGGACCTCCCATCTCGGTCCTCGAACACCAGGGAGAAATCGAGGCATCACAGAGTATAGAAACACCACCTCGAGCCCATCCATCCAGCTTTCCATCTCTGTCTGGTGGGCCTATTTGCCTTCTTTTATTACCCCCTCTGTGCCCTGAAACAGTCCCACCTTCCCTTAATAACCCGTTAGATTCTTCTCATCCATGAAATTATCCAAACCCTTCCTACTGATGTTTTCAGCCCGTCCCATGCCTCTAGGAACGACTCCGTAAAATATTTATACAGTGTAATATAGCATTTCCTTTTTCTCATTAATGAACGCCAATGTTTGAAGTGGAGAGGATGAGCAGTTCCTAGCTTTCTGGCATTTGGCAGCAGCAGCTGGCATAACGCCTCTGACCTTTTTCTGCCCATTTTATAGGTGGAAATCAGCTAACTGATGCAAGACTGAGGTTTCTGCTCCACAACCTCCCCCTTGATAGCTGCCAAGGTGGGTTGGGCTTGGTGAAGGATGCCAGGGCAGGACCTAGGGCCTTCCTGCCACATGGCTGCGTCTGAAGGTTCCTGGCTTGAAGACAAGATTGTCGCGTGCCTTTGCCCAACATTCAAACGGCACTTATAACAGTATTCCCCTCTTCACAGGCAAAGTTTGAACCTAAGCATCTTAACTGTTAGCAGATTTGGGGACCCGAGACCAGCATGCGCCTTACTCTTTTCAAAATGAAAACCAAGTCAGCTAGAAGATTTGAAAGCAGCTTTCTATAGTTTTTTTTTCTGTAGTCAGCTATTCTTCCCCACAGATTTTTCTCATCATGTGATATTGCCTAGCCTACCTCCTCCATGTAAGATTGAGGTTTGGCTGCAGGGGATGAACTCCCAGGCTGAAAACTCTCCATGCCTAACTTCAAGCCATTGGCATTTCTGGTATGCTTTCCGAGGCAAGGCTGGTATGCTTACCCCAAGAGAAAGAACAAATTCCCTGAGAAACTTTCCAGGGGAGCAAAACGGAGTTAAGCAGATGATGCGAATTGGTATTCCAGTGGGGCATGCAGACAAGAAAAGGAGACAGACCGCTGACTGATTGGGCTCAGCTGGTTGGGTGTCGTCCCAAAAGTGAAAGGTTGCAAGTTCAATTCCCACTCAGGGCACATGCCTGGGTTGCGAGTTTGGTCCCCAGTTAGGGGGCATGCAACAGGCAACCAATCGATGTTTCTCTCAGAGATCGATGTTTCTCTCAGAGATCGATGTTTCTCTCCCTCTCTCCCTCCCTTCTCCTATGTCTAAAAATAAACGAAACATTAAAAAAAATAAATAAAAGGAGCCCTGGCTGGTGTAGCCCAGTGGATTGAATGCCAACATACGAACTAAAGGGTCACCAGTTCAGTTCCCAGTCAGGGCACATGCCTGGGTTTCAGGCCAGGTCCCCAGTGGGGGGGTCATTGAGGGGCAACCACACACTGATGTTTCTCTCTTCCTCCCTTTCCCCTCTCCCTGAAAGTAAATAAATAAATAAAATCTAAAAGAAAACCTCTCATTCCTTTAAAAAATAAAAATAAAAGGAGACAAGCAGGGCTGTGACATGTAAACACACGGGGTGGGGTACTGCTCAGAGGGTGGGGCCTGACGGAGGCTGAAAGGTGCTGGAAATGCTTTCAGGGAGGAAGGTAATTCCCGATCTGAGGCAAGGGTGAGTGGGAGATGGTCAGTTGAAAAGGGGAAGGGGCCCCCTGGAAGAGCCACTGGAGTGTGTATGGGCGGGTACAACACATATCAGGAAATGTAAGTCAGCCTGTTTGGCAAAAAGGTGGGAGCTAGGGAGTAATTAAATGGCAAACCTGGAGAAGTCAGTGGGGGTCCACGTCACGAAGGGTCCTAGGTCATGCTAAAAGAGGAACGTTGATTTTCACCTAGAGGTAGCTGAGAGCCATAGGTTTCCAAGAAAGGAGTAACATGAGATTTTAGAGAAATCACTCTGCCAGTCTAGTAGAGGACGGATGTGCCAGAGGAGACAGCTTGGGGAAAATGCATCACACAAGCACTGTTTCTGAAAAAAACCTTCCAGAAAAGTCATACTTCAGCTGAGAAGTTCAAAGACCTATGGAAGTCAGGGGCTTTCAATTTTTTTTTCTTCTCCACAGCCTTTGCTCTAATAAAGCTTACCTGACCTTGAAGCCCCATGTGTAAAACTGGCTAATGTAGAGCTGCTCAGATTGAAACTGGGTCTCAAGCTCTGCACCCTCTGCCTCTGCCTTAGACAGACAGCCCACACATTGACCGCAGAAGCAAAATTCAAAACCACTGGTGTGGTGGGAAGCTCTCAGCCTAACCTGGGTTCCCTCCCGACTACCGACTAGTGAATAGCCTTCAACAAATCACTCTGAGTTGCACTTTTCTTATTGGCAAAATGGGAACAATACAATCTTGTTTGAAGTTTGTCCAGAGGATTGGAGATAAGGGCAACACCTAGTACTGCCTCAGGACACACCAGATATACGAAATGACAGCTTTTGTTTGGAAGAATTGAAAGGTGCTCAGCAGGCTGTTGTGGTGACGCTATTTTACCTGCTAGCCTAGTGCAGGAGGAATCATGTGATTACTGTATTATCCCATCTCTAAAATGTGTCCACACTGATTGCAAGTTATTTTCTCTCTGAGCCAGATGCGTGGCTGTTCGTCACAGGAGATGTTTGTTCCTGTGCTGGTTGGTGTTCTTCACAAGCTACATTCTTTTACTTTAGACATAATTGTAACAAGCTGCATTTCCTTATTCTCAGCCCACAGAAGTACAAGCAGCAACTTAATAAGTGCATATCTAATATTAAATAGGTTAGATATTGTTCCCAGACAAAGTCATAAACTGGGGTCAGAGCTAAACCTGAAATCCTCTGAAGAGAATAAAGGCATACAAGTCCTTTGTCTCCTGATACTATTATCTGTGGAAAGGTCTTTGTCCCATTCCAGCCAACAAACCCTACATTCCACACCTGCCCTCCTTGTCTTCCCTCTTTCCAGTTCATTTTAATGAAGGAGCATGCCTGTGTCCTTTCAAGATATAACTCATGCTCTCAGCCCCGTCTCCTCTTTCCTGTATCTTCAAGCTCACCTTCAGTTTAGTTTAGTGCAATAACATTTATTGAGTGCCTACTAGGAAGGAGGCAGGCTCTTTGGGTGACAAACAGGCCACCTCTTTACATTTTGTTTTTTATTGATTTTAGAGAGAGGAAGAGAGAGAGGGAAACATCAATTTTATTTGTTTATTTTTAGAGAGGGGAAGGGAGGGAGAGAGAGAGAAAAACATGGGTGTGTGAGAGAAACAGCAACCGGTTGCCTCTTTCAAGTCCCCAACCAGGGACCTGGCCCACAACCCAGGCACGTGCCCTGAAAGGGAATTGGGAATTGAACTGGCAACATTTCCGTTTGTGGGATGACACCCAACCCACTCAGCCACACTGGTCAAGATGAAACATCAACTTGTTGTTCGACTTATTTATGCATTCAGTGGTTGATTACTGTATGTGCTCTGACCAAACATCAGACCTGCAACCTTGGCATACTGGGAGGACACTCTAACCAACTGAGCCACTGGCCAGGGCTTTCCTCACCTCTTTTTAAAGACTTTATTTATTTGTTTTTACAGAGAGGGGAAAGGAAGGAGAAAGAGACGGAGAGAAACATCAATGTGTGGTTGCTTCTGACGTGCCCCTTCCTGGGGACCTCGCCTACAACCCAGGCATGTGCCCTAGACTGGGAATCAAACTGGCAACCCCTTGGTTCACAGGCCCATCCGTGTTCAATCCACTGAGCTATGCCAGCCAGGGAGCTTTCCTCACCTCTTAATGACCCCTCAACTCTATGTGTGCATTCTGGTTTCTGCCTCCATCATCCCAGTTCTATTGATTCCTCCTCGAAGGTCTCCCACGCTGACCTCCCATTTGCCGAATGCAAGTCCTTATGTTAGTTCACTTCTTCGCCTCACTGGCCAATATTGGCTACTTTTTCCTCCTTGAAACTCTCTTCTCTAGTCTTCCATGACCTCCTACAGTTTTAATTCCTGGTGTTTATCAGGCTGAATTCCCAGAAACTTTTCTCTTCACTCTATATTCTCTCCCTAAGTTATTTCATCCCTTTCCTGCTCACCCTTCCTCACTCTGCTCCAGCTGAAACCAGAGAAGCCCGCATGCGTGCATGCCATCACATACCGAACCCAATAAGCACAAACAGAGATTGAATCTTTATGGGTGCTTTATTCAGATGGCCGGTGACCTGAGACGTCAGTGGGTTCACACCCTAACTGACCGTCTTAAGTTCCATTTTAAAATGTCCCTTTTTATAAGGAGAACAAAGTGTAGGTTAAGGGGTTTGGAATTCAGGGAAAAGTTGATTGGATTAAAAAACTGCAGTATTCTTGCTCTGGGCAGTTGTCTTTAGCTGTGTCACTGGTGGTCGTCTGTCTCTCCCAGGAGTGCTGGACCTTATCTGCAGTTTCTGAAACAATAGCTTAACATATGCATTACCTACTTATAACTATTTACTTAAAACTAAAATTTTCCAACTCTTGAGTCCCCTATCACAGCCACATAGTCCTCCTTGCATTCCTTGAAAGAGCCATGTTCTTCTAAACTTTGGGATTCCTTTTTTTTTTTTTTTTAATTTTTCTTTAGAGGGGAAGGGAAGGAGAGAGGGAGAGAAATATCAATGTACGGTTGCCTCTCATGTGTCCCCTGCTGGGAGCTGGCCTGCAACCCAGGCATGTGCCCTGACTGGGAATCGAACCGCGATTGTTTGGTTCGCAGGCCTGAACTCAGTCCACTGAGCTACACCAGCCAGGGCAAACTTTAGGATTTTTACATGGCGTTCCTTCTCTAGAAACACTCTTCCCTCTATTCCTTGACCCCTTTCACCTGGCTCACTACCACTTATCCTTCAGATGTCAGTTTAAATGTCACCTATTCGGGGAAGTCTTCCCTGCCCCTCAAGCTAGGTTAGCACCTCACCCATTCTGTTCTTCATAGTCCTCAACACACTTGAGAAATTATTCAACCAACTAGTAGATTAATATCTTACCTGCCCCAGTTAGACTTAAATTCCATGAGGAGAGAGAACAAGTCTGTCTTATCGACCACAGTAACCCCAGTTCCTGGTAGGTGGAAGGTGCTCAATAAATAGGTATTGCTTGGCAATGAAATCATAGATTTGACCTCAAAAGCACAAGTAACAAAAGATATGTCAGCTTGGCTAAGCTACAGCCCCACTTGTGGACCACCCATGTCTGTGAGGTTGAGTATGCTGTTCCTGAAAGCTTGCCCTATGAATTCCTAATTTGCCTAGTCTGGCCTCAACTTCCCAGAAGCCAATTCCTTGCCACATATCTCTTAATGTATATCTCCTACTGACCCTGCTTTTCTGATTGAACCCTGACTCATACAAAAAGCAACCATGGCCCTGGCTAGTGTGGCTGAGTGGATTGAGTGCTGTCTTGCAATCCCAAATGGCTCAGTTCGATTCCCAGTCAGGGCACATGCCTGGGTTGAGGGCCAGGTCCCCAGTGGGGTGTGTGTGTGTGTATGAGGGACTACCGATCAATATATTCTCTCACACATCAGCAATGTATCTGTCACACATTAGTGTTTCTCTCCCTCTTTCTCCTTTCCTTCCCTTCTCTCTAAAAAGAAAAAAAACTTTAAAAATCATAAAGAAAAGAAAATACATGTGCAGTATTTATTGAAAAAAAAATCTGCTGTTCAATGGTCAACTGTATATCTAAAACGGAAACCTTGATCCCTTTGCCCTCTCACCAGAAAACTATTCTTATGGTCTTTCCTTCTCAGGAAATGATAAGTATCCATCCTGTTGCTCAAGCCAGAACCTTGGGTGTCATCTTTGCGAACTCCCTTTCTCCTCCCTTACACTCAGTCAATAGTGAGTCTTGTTGATTTTACTAAATCTTATCTGTCCATTTCCCCCTATCCCCACTGCCTCTGCCCTAGTTCCGGTCATCACAATTTCTAATCCAGCCTACAAACCACAGCCTCTTACCAGTTTCTACTTCTAGCATACCCCACCCCACCCCCAACCAACCCAATCTCAGCAGTCCACCGCTAACCTCAGTGATTTTCTTACAACCAAACTGGAGAGGCCACAGTCCAATTCCCAACTCTTCAATGTCTATGTCTCAGGGTAGAATCTAAGCTCCCTCTCAAGGCTTAGAGGCACCCCATGATCGGGTCTAGCTTCTCTCTCCAGTCTCACCCTCTCTACCCTTCTCACTAATTTCCTCTGGGCATCTTCTCCCACCCGCCTCCCAGTACATTCCCTTTCTGCACTGCCAGCACATAGAGTGACTTTCAGTTCCCTAAATCTCCCAGCGTTCTCTTGACTGGGCTTTTTTGCAGTCCATTTCCCTCAGCATAGGATATGACATATGCTGTACTCCACTCCCACCACCCCAGACCTAACTCCTATTCAGCTCTCAGGCCTCAGCTTGCTATTCTTCGGCCTCCCCTTGCATGTTCAGGGCAGGTTCCCAAGGACCTATGTCTTCCTTACCATAGCACTCAACACTAGGAGTGCAGCTGTCTGCATGCTCACCTGCCCACTATAGCCTGTGGCCCGTGAAGATGAGGGCCTGTTGATACGACTCCCTGCTTCAGCCCTGCACTCAGCATGCAGCGCTCAGCACTGTGTGTTGGCCCTATAGTCGGTAATGGATGTTTGTGGAATGAACAAGTGGGAGTCGGAGGCAGCTGACCTTGAATTTATGTTCACCGGCAAGGCTTTCTGATTAAACTAATAGTTGCTGTTTTGTAGCTCATTCACCTTCTGATTCATGCCCTCCTCCCATTGGTGAGCCCTGAAAAACACTTAATGGACACCTTATCAGACACACATTCAGAGAATTACAAATGTAGCATTAGAGGTTCATGATTTTAGAAGCAACTTCCTCATTTCAAATGCAAGAAAAGTGAAATCCTAAAAGCTGAAGTGGTTTGTTAGTAGCAGGCTCACTCTATCTAGAGATATGGGAGTTCAGAAAACTTCCCTCAGGCTCTATGAATACTTCTCTCTCACTGTGCTTATACCATACGATAACGCTCTATGTGTCTTTGTGTAAAACTGGGACTCAGCCTGATTTCTTGATTCTAGTACTTTTTCCTCTCTAGAGGGATTAAACGTGACCCCAAGTTCCTTGATCTTCTTTTGAATGACAGGTGGGATCTATATCCCCTACCCTTGAATCCAGGTGGGTTCTGTGACTGCTTAGATCACTAAGATACAGCAAAAGAAAAATATACTTTGCAGCCCAAGCTGAAAAGGTGCAATCTGTCCTAAGACTTTATTTTATTTTTATTTAAAAAATTTTATGTATTGATTTTAGAGAGAGAAAGGAAGAGAGAGAGGAACATTGATTTGTTGTTCCACCTATTGATGCATTCATTGGTTGCTTCCTGTATGGGCCCTGACCTGGGGATCAAACGTGCACCCTTGGTGTATCCGGACAATGCTCTAACCAACTGAGCTGCCTGGCCAGAGCACCTCAAAAATTTTATTAAGAATTTCAAGGTGGTAATGCTTGCTTCAGCAGCACATGTACTATAATTAAAACAATACAGAGAAGATTAGCATAGTCCCAGCACAAAGATGATGTACAACTTTGTGAAATTTTACATATGTTTAAGCCATGGAGATGTAGTGTACAGCACAGGGAATATAGTCCATAATATTGATAACTTTGTAGAATGACAGATAGTTACTAGACTTAGCATGGTGATCACATCATAAGATATGTAAATGTCAAATCACTGTTTTGTACACCTGAAACTAATGTACTATTATATGTCAACCATACTGTTAATAAGTGTTTTTTTAAAGACTTTATTTATTTGCTTTTAGAGAGAGAGGAAGAGAAGGAGAAAGAGAGGGAGAAAAATATCAATGTGTGGTTGCTTCTCATGTGCCCCCTACTGGGGACCTGGCCTGCAACCCAGGCATATGCCCTGACTGGGAATCAAACCAAGGACCCTTTGGTTCTCAGGCTGGTGCTCAATCCACTGAGCCATACCAGCCAGGGCTGTTAAAAATGTTTTAAAAGATTTTATTTAAGCCCTGGCTGGTGTGGCTCAGTGGATTGAGTTCAGGCCTGCGAACCAAAGGATCGCGGTTTGATTCCCAGTCAGGGCACATGCCTGGGTTGCAGACCACTTCCCAGCAGGGAATGCACAAGAGGCAACCATACATTGATATTTCTCTCCCTCTCTCCTTCCCTTCCCCTCTAAAGATACATAAATAAAATATTAAAAAATTAAAAAATAAAAGATTGAAAAAAAGTAAAAAAATAAAAGATTTTATTTATTTATTTTTAGAAAAGGGGGGAAGGGAGGAGAAAGAGAGGAAGAGAAACATCAAAATGAGAGGGAAACATTGCTCAGTTGCCTCCCCTATGTGGCCCCACTGGGGACCAAACCATAATTCAGGTATGTGCACTGACTGAGAATGAACCGGTGACATTTTGCTTTGGGGGACAATGCCCAACCCACTGAGCCGCAGAAGTCAGGGCTGTTAATAATTTTCTTAATTTGTCAAGATGGTAAAATCAGGGCATCAAAGTAAGCACAGGGCCCTGTGTGGCTGCACAGGTCAAACACGCCCATGAAGCTGGTCCTGGTGCCAGTTTCAGGGCCCAGATTTTAAGAAACTGGCAGCAGTGCCCTAGTTGGTGTAGCTCAGTGGATTGAATGTGGGCCTATGAACCAAAGGGTCACTGGTTCGATTCCCAGTCAGGGCCCATGCCTGGGTTGCAGGCCAGGTCCCCAGTGGGGGCTCTTGGGAGGCAACCACACATCGATGCTTCTCTCCGTCAAGAAAAAAGAAAAAAGAAAAAAAGAAACCAGTAGCTTTCAGTTCCTGGCTCTTGGGACAGGCAGTCAAGCCAGCTGCCAAGTAAGCAGTTGACTACCCTGAGAGCACCACACTGTGAGAAATGCAAGCAAGCCATATGGAGAGGCCCTGGAGGATGAGGTGCCATGTGGAGAGAGGCCAGAAAGCACCAAGGTGCCCAGCACATGGGTGAAGAAGCCATCTTGAGAATGAGTCCTCCAGTCCCTGCAACCTAGCCAAGGCCTGCTGCCCAAGTTCCTGACCCACAAAAATGTGATGGAAACAAAATGTTTGTTTTAAGCTGCTAAGTTTTGGGATAGTTTGCTGCTCAGTAAGAGATGATGAAAAAATATACTGTCTTTAGTGTTCTTCAAAATGTCAGTTACTAAGTCCTGACAACAGACCAAGCACTTTTAATGCACAGTCTCATTTAATTGTCACAGCCAGTCCGTAGCACAATGTTATTAATCCCCATTTCACACAAACTCAGGAAGATTAAGTAACTCCTCTAAAGTTGCCCAGCCAGTAAGTGAAAGGCATGCAAGGAGCTTTCCATGTCACTCTGCTGCCCCCATGCAATTCACCAAAGCACCTACAGAGGATTGTGTTAAGATCAGACAATCTAACCCTGGCTGGTGTGGATTGAGCATGGGCCTGTGAACCAAAGGGTTGCTGGTTCGATTCCCAGTCGGGGCACATGCCTGGGTTGTGGGCCAGGTCCCCAATGTGGGGTGTGTGAGAGACAACTACACATTGATGTTTCTCTCCCCCTTTCTCCTTCCCTTCCCCTCTCTCTAAAAATAAATAAAAATTAAAAAAACAGACACATAGATCAATAGATCAGAATACAGAGCCCACAAATAAACTCACAACTATATGGTCAATTAATCTATGAAAAAGGAGACAATATACAATGGGGTAAAGACAGTCTCTTGAATAAATGGTGTTGGAAAAACTGTACAGATACATGCAAAAAAATGAAAGTAGATCACTTTCTTACCCCATATACAAGAATAAACTCAAAATGGGATAAAGGCTTAAATGTAAGACCCAAAACCCTAAAACCCCTAGAAGAAAATACAGGCAGTAAACCCTTTGACATTATTCTTAGTTATATTTTCTTGGATATGCCTCCTTGGGCAAGGGAAACAAAAAAAAATCAAATGGAACTACATCAAACTAAAAAGTTTTTTCAGCCCTGGCTGGTGTGGTTCAGTTGGTTGGGCGTCATTCCACAAATAGAAGGTTTGCAGGTTTGATTCCCAGTCAGGGCACACGCCTGGGTCTCAGGTTTGGTCTCTAGTTTGGGCATGTGCAAGAGGCAACCAACAGATGCCTTTCTCACATTGATGTTTCTCCTCCTCTTTCTCCCTCTTTTCCTTTCTCTCTGGGATCACTAAAAGAAAAAAAAAATTAAAGTGTTTGTACAGCAAAGGAAACCATCAACAAAATGAAAAGAGCCTACTGAATGGGAGAACATATTCACCAATTATATACCCAATGAGGTATTAATATCCAAAATATATACTGAGCTCATAAAATGTATCAAAACAAAAACAAAATCAAATCCTATTGAAAAATGTACAGAGGACCTGAGTAGATATTTCTCCAAAGAGGACATACAGATGGCCAATACACACATGAAAAGACACTCAATATCTCTAATTAGCAGAGACATGCAAATCAAAACCACAATGAGATAATCATCTCACACCCATCAGAATGGCTTTCAGCAATAAATCAACAAGCAACAAGTGTTGGAGAAGGTGTGGAGAAAGGGGAACCCTCATGCACTGTTAGTGGGAATACAGACTAATGCAGACACTGTGGAAAACAGTATGGAGATACCTCTAAAAATTAAAAATGCAACTGCCTCATGACCCAGCAATTCCACTGCCGGGAAGATATCTGAAGAAACTCAAAACACTGACTGTAAAGAATATATGCACCCCTATGTTCATTGCAGTGTTATTTATAGTAGCCAAGATATGGACAAAAGTGAAGTGTCCATTGATAGACAATTGGATAAAGAAGAGGTGGTACATATATAAAATGGAATATTACTCAGCCATAAAAATGAATGATGGCCCTGGCTGGTATAGCTGAGTGGATTGAGCGCGGGCCTGCGAACCAAGGTATTGCGGTTCGATTCCCAGTCAGGGCACATGCCTGGGTTGCAGGCCAGCTCCCAGCAAGGAATGCACGAGAGGCAACCATACATTGATATTTCTCTCCTTTCTCCCTCTCTTCTTCCCTTCCCTTCTAAAGATTAATAAATAAAATCTTTTTTAAAAAACGAATGAAATCTTACATTTGCAACAACATGGATGGATCTAGAAGGTATTATGCTAAGTGAAATAGGTCAGACAAAAAGACAAATACCATTTGATTTCACTTACATGCAGAACCACAACAAACAAACAAAACAGAAACAAACTCATAGATACAGAGAACAAACTGATCATTGCCACATGATAGGAGGTTTGGGGGACTGAGTGCAAAAAGTGAAGGGATTAAGAAGTACAAATTAGTAGTTACAAAATAGTCACAGGGATGCAAAGCACAGCATAAGGAATAGAGTGAATAATATTGTAATAACTATGTATGGTGTCAGGTAGGTCCTATAACTATACGTAGTGTCAGGTGAGTACTACATTTATTGGGGGGAATCACTTTGTAAGTTATATAAATGTCTAACCACTATGTTGTACACCTGAAACTAATATAATATTGAATGTCAACTATAATTTAAACATTTTTAAAAATTTAAAAAGAAAATGTATACGTAATCAATTTCACCCTTAGGCTTGGGTGTTTGGTAGGTTATTTTTTTAAAGATCTCATTTATTTAGTTTTAAAATATTTTATTTTTAGACAGAGGGGAAGGGAGGGAGAAAGAGAGGGAGAGAAACATCAATGCGTGGTTGCTCTCGCATGCCCCACACCAGGGAACCTGGCCCGCAGCCCAGGCATGTGCCCTGAACTGGGAACTGAACCAGCAACCCTTTGTTTTGCTGGCTGGTGCTCAACCCACTGAGCCACACCAGCCAGGGCTATTTTGTTTCATTTTTAAATAAACATTTCATTTTAGATTTACAGAAAAGATTGCATGAATATTAGAGTTCCTATATAACATGCACTCAGTTTCCCCTATGGTCGCTTTATTTTTTAAATGTTTTTAAGGACAACCACAATAATGAATAGATGACAATACAATAAGTTGTCTCTGCCATGTGTTATTTGGAACTCAACAAAATATACATCTGAGAGAATACTCACAGAGACGGGTGCTGGGCCATGGTGTGTAAGGCAGTTACAAGGGCTCCCTCCAGGAGAGGCTCCAGAGAAGAACGTGGGAGTTGTCCCTGAGTTTCTGGAAAGAGGGAACATTCAATTCTAGCTTGGACTCCTGTATTTGCAGTCCAAACCCAAGAATTTGGTTTTACGTCAAAAGCGTATGTCGTTTTTTCAAATTCCACAGCTCATAGGCCTGATTTGTTTCAGGATTCTTTCGTTTATTTGACATGTTATCTTTCCAATGTCTCAGTATTCTTTTTTTTTAAAGGTATGGGTCTTTTTTAAAAGATTTTATTTATTTATTTATAGAGAGAGGGGAAGGGAGTGAGAAAGAGAGAGAGAAACATCAATGTGTGGTTGCCTCTCATGTGGCGTCCACTGGGGACCTGGCCTGCAACCCAGGCATGTGCCCTGACTGGGAATTGAACTGGCAACCCTTGGGTTCGCATCCCGTGCTCAATCCCCTGAGCTAAACCAGCCAGGGCCCAATGTCTCAGTATTCTTGAAAGCCTCTGAAAATACCCACAGAGAAGCAAACATAAACAAAAAACAACAAAAAGGCCTGTCTGTAAAAATCACTGGGTCACACTAGCAAACCAAAGAGGATTAAGGCCCAGAGACTGGTCCTCAGGTCTTGTTTCCAGCTCAGAGCTCCACTGCACTCCTGGGGACGCCTGCTCAGCTGAAACTGCTTTCTGTGGGTGCCACATGGCCCCACCCTAAAGGCAGTCATGATTATACAGGACACCGTCCCCTCAGCCTTAGCTGACTGGATTCTTGACTGGGCCATTCAGGCTCACCCTCTTAGGATCATGCTACTAGGATTCAGAGATTCTTACCCATTTCCTCTGGGCACCTAACCTAACCTAACCTGAGACAAAGGAGGCCATGTTTGGCCTTGTGCTAAGAGAAGCAGAGGAAGCAGGTCTGCCAAGAGGGACAAGAGTAAAGCAGACATGCAGAAAGAAGCCAGAAAAACGGTCCTAACAGAGAGAGAGAGGGGCCTGCCTGGCTTCTCAATGGCTTCCAAAGCTCTGGTTCTCCTTCTTGATGCCTGGTAGCCCCCTGCCCTGAAATATCTTTGAAGGCTTTTATTAGATAGCCTTCTTTTGTTTTTAATAAAGCAAGCAACTGCTCTGGCTGGTGTGGCTCAGTTGGTTGAGCACAAGCCTGTGAACTGAAAGGTTGCTGGTTCAATTTCTGATCAGGGCACATGCCTGGGTCGGGGGCCAGGTCCCCAACCGTGGGTATGAGAGAGGCAGCCACTGAATGTATTTCTCACACATTGATGTCTCTCTCTCTCTCTTTCTCCCTCCCTTCCCCTCTCTCTAAAAGCCAATAAATAAAATCTTTTTTATTTTTTT
>PVKM010009620.1:0-36502 GCA_004027735.1 Carollia perspicillata
CCTCGCCCACAGCTCTCCGGCCATCCTGCCTCACCTCACGCGTCCATCAGCCCTGTCATCCACTGCTCTGCATTTCCCTTCACCAAAGGGGGTAAAAAAAGGAGGGAGGGAAGAGTGCCTAACATGCAACAAAACTTTATTTCAAGAATGTGGTGGGCTTGACTACATGTACTGTCTTTTGCTTTATTGTTTGGCAATTAACTTGGAGGCCATAGCAGCCCTCTAAGACATTATTTCCCATTATTTTCCAGGCCTCACCTTTGGGAGTGACAAAATGACGAATTCCACCACCCCCCCGCCCCCAGAGTCCTGTTCCCAAAATGCCCTCATCATACAGCAAGTCATTCCCTCGCTGTACTTGATGGTCTTCATCGCGGGGGTCCTGCTCAACAGCGTGTCGGCGTGGATCTTCTTCTATGTGCCCAGCTCGAAGAGTTTCATCATCTATCTGAAGAGCATCGTTGCTGCCGACTTCCTGATGAGCCTGACGTTTCCTTTCAAGATCCTCAGTGACTCGGGCCTGGGCCCCTGGCAGCTGGGCGTGTTCGTGTGCAGGGTCTCGGCGGTGCTCTTCTATGTCAACATGTATGTCAGCATCGTGTTCTTCGGGCTCATCAGCTTCGACAGATACTACAAAATCGTGAAGCCTCTTTTGACATCCTTTATCCAGTCAGTGACTTACAGCAAACTCCTGTCGGTGGTGGTGTGGCTACTGATGCTCCTTCTCGCTGTCCCCAACATCATCCTCACCAACCAGAGTGTTAAGGACGTCACGCATATAAAATGCATGGAACTTAAGAACGAACTGGGACTAAAGTGGCACAAAGCATCCAACTACATTTTTGTGGGCATCTTCTGGATTGTGTTTCTTTTGTTAATCATTTTCTACACTGCTATCACAAGGAAAATCTTCAAGTCCCACCTTAAGTCTAGAAGGAATTCCATTTCGGTCAAGAAGAAATCTAGTCGCAACATATTCAGCATCGTGTTCGTGTTCTTCGTCTGTTTCGTACCTTACCACATTGTCAGAATCTTCTACACGAAGAGCCAGACGGAAGCTCACTACAGCTGCCAGTCCCGAGAAATCCTGCACTATGTGAAGGAGTTCACTCTGCTGCTGTCCGCTGCCAACGTGTGCTTGGACCCCATTATTTACTTCTTTCTGTGCCAGCCATTTAGAGAAATCCTGTGTAAGAAGCTGCGCCTCTCACTGAAAGCTCAGGATGACTCGGAAACGTCCAGGTCAAGGAGGGCACAAGCAGCGCCTGAAAGCACAGACACGCTGTGATTCCTGCTGCCGCCGCTGCACAGGCCAAGGTGCACGTGTGAGCCTCAGTTACCAGCGAAGGGGGCAAATCCAAAAATGGCCATGACATTAGCATCACCTCTGAGCATTACTATCCAATTTACCATGGTAATAAATTAAAATGTGAGTTTCCATGTTTCTGTGTAACACGAAAGAAAAACATAATACATACCTCTTTCAATCATATCAAAATAGAAGGTTTAAATTTATACTCACTAATCTGGTTACTGTAGAACTTTAAATAGCAAATAAGAAAATAAAAAGCAATCAAGACAATTCACAGGGGTGTCTTCCATCTCTAAACATAAGAATTAAGTTAGTAAGTTATGGAAATTTTTTCAGCAGGCTCATTAAAGACCAACTTAAAAGGAGGCACAGTTGGATAAAGGACTAAAGGCTTGGTTAGTGAAAGTGTCAAGTTTTCTCCGATTTGAAGAAGGAGAAAAAGCAGACACTCAGAAAATCACTTAAGAAATTCCCTACTGATTTATCTCATGGCATTTCAAAAGAAAGCAAATAAAATTTATATAATTTGCAATAAAAAATGTAATATTTTTATGATAGCATTTTGAGGATGACATAAAATGCATTTTAAGTATGTTCTCCACAGAGACTTGCTAAGCCACTTAATGAGCCTGGAGCTCTGGTGTTGGAATATTTTTAGAAGTGGACTCTCCTGAGGGAAACTGGGTACTGGTCTGTGTTGTCAGCATCCTCCTCTGTTCAGTGGCATGGGTCTGTCTGTCTGTCTGTCTTTTCTCACACAGGCAGGCAGACACACACACACACACACACACACACAAGCCAGGCCGGAAACACACTTTCTTCTCCAGGGGTAAGTGAAGCAGTTTTTTTTAGAAAGCAACTGGACTTGATATAAAAATTAAAATGTATAGTACTGAGTGAGAAACTATACATAAAATAAAACTTTACACATCACATTTTCTGAAAAAGAAATGAATATGTGCAGATATGAAATGTTTGTTTGCTGGTGTATGAGCTATCAAAACAATTCTTTCTCTGCTATTACTGGCTAGATGACATTCAGCCCAACTGTCAAATGTTCTTTTCAATTTTGTAAGTCATGTTTATATATGTCATTCTTTACTGTATATGTACTAATAAAACATTTTTAATAGTCTCAATTTTTTAAATCATCAAGTTATGAAAAAAACTATCAGATTACCTCACAGTCAAGACACAGGGTGGTTTCTTTAATACACTCAATTATGCATGCTAATAAGGACATTCAAATTCTATTTACTACTGTCTTTTCAAAATAAATATTGCGTATGCTCTAGGCCTCATCAGATTTTAGGCAAAGCTCAAAAAACACACTTTAAATTGAGGAAGAGAATGGAAAGTTTTTATATAACGTGCCCACTTTTTACCCTTGTAAAAGATCCCTGCTCCCAACTCTGTGTCAAAAGACAAAATCACCAATCTACTAATAACGTGCTAGGTCAAAGTAAGTTTGCTGTATTTGTTTAGCTAAATATATTTGCAAAAGAAATTCACTGTGCTTGTCTTCATCATTTCCATCGGCCAGGACCAATTACTAAATGCTGGTGTTCTAAATACCCCTACTGAGCCACAAGAGAAAATGAAAGTAAAAAAGAGAAGATGAGTAGCACCAGGTAATGCATTTGTACTACTGTGCTAAAACAGAGCAATCACGAGAAAGGCAAGATTTCTTAAGAAACAACATGCAATGCAGATAAGGATACTGTGAAGCAAGAGGTGAGTAACAGTTACTGCATTTTAGAACTCTCAGACCCAGGGCTATGGCAAAAAAGAAAGTGCTAGAGCACTGCAAAAATGGTTAACTCGGAGATGCTACTGCAGGCGGGCAGCAGGGAGCACTCCCCAGGTCCTTCTGCAGGTAAAGCAATGGTGTAGGTCTGCGGGGGCTCAGGCTGCTTGTGCAGCTTACAAACTCGGGTGCCCAAAGTGGCGAGGCAGGCCATGTCAATTCAGTTGTAAGAAAATGGATCATAACAGGGAATGCCGGAGCTGACCGTGAGCGGAGAGCTCCAGTCTCACTGAGAGGCCAACAGGCCCTTTATAGCTCCAGCCAATCGTTTCTCCATGTTGTCAAGGGAGATAAAATCAGAAAATTTTAAATTGCTGGGACAGTAATGAAAAGAAAACATACTTATGGAAAGAACGTGATATATACCAACAGCTGCTCCTCAACATCTGAAATGAAGAAATCTAACAGAAAGGTGTTCAGAAATGGCTCTTAACTAAGACTAAAAATGCCACTTTAATTACACTTTCTCTAACTAAACTGAGGTTCGGTGCTGATGCACAATTGATTCAACCACCTATACAAAAATACTCTAAAGTGTTTTTATGAAAGAAACACTTGAGACAAGAATCAAGAAACAAAGAAATCACAATCCTATAAAAAGATTACACGTGAAACCCACCCACAGAGATGGCTAAACATCACTATTATCTTTTACAAAATGCTATCAACAGTAGTGCTTATTTGGTGGTTATCTCCTCAGGTTCTTTCTTTTTAAATTATATTTTATTTATTATGTGATTAGAGTTATCCCGATTTTTCTCCCTTTGCCCCCCCCACCCAGAACCCCACTCCCTCAGGCAATCCCCCCACCATTGTTCATGACCATGGATCACGCGTGTAAGTTCTTTGGCTCCTCCATTTCCTATACTGCACTCTACATCCCCATGGCTGTTCTGTAGCTACCTATTTGTACTTCTTAGTCCCCTCAGCTCTTCTCCCATTCCCCCACACCCCTCCCATCTGGCAACCATCAAAACGCTCTCTGTATCCATGATTCTGTCTCTGTTCTTGTTTGCTTAGTCTGCTTTTAGATTCAATCGTTGATAGATATGTATTTATTGCCATTTTATTGTTCATAGTGTGGATCTTCTTTTTCTTAAGTAAGTCCCTTTAACGTGTCATGTAATAATGGTTTGGTGATGATGAACTCCTTTAGTTTTTTCTTGTCTGGGAAGCTCTGTCCTCAGGTTCTCCACTCTCTTTTCTCATCAATCAAAGCAAAATTTTCCTTTGGGAAAATTTACCTTTCCCTGTTCTCGGCTATATACTGCTCTAGAGCCCTCCCTGTCCGAGACATCAGGGTCAGGCCAAAACTGTTCATCGTTCATGTCCAATTCCACTGGCCACAAGTTGAGATGGAACATGGCCCAATATGACCCAATGAGAGCAGGCCCCAAATTTCTGAAGAAATTCTCTAGAGGGCTGCAGTCAACATGTAAAGTCTAAAAGTGCTTCTTTCATTTTGCCACCGCAAAAGGAAAACCTACAGCTTTCTATGAGCTGAAACTAAGGTGCAAGGTGGCTAGAGAAGAGGTATGAGCCCAGCCCTGGTCCTATCACCTGAGGTTCTCATTATCCCTCAACTAAAGCCATACCCACAACTGTGGACATTCAGAGCCATCAGCCAATAAATCTCTTCTATTGCATAAGTGCTATTTTAATTATATGTCTTTGTGACCTGCAAATGAGGAGTCTTGATACACTGGCTTCAGCTAGAAAGGTAATCCAGAGACTCTAAACATCCTTACGCTACGCTGTGCTCCTATTTGATGTAGTAAATCATGTGCCATTAATTCTGCAGTCTGTCCTTAACTCACCTTTATTCTTCAACTGACTCTGGAGGAAAAGGGAAACTGAGTATCTTTATTAATACAGAACATATCTGTAACAGAGATAACATCATAAAAATTACAAAGAAAATAGATTATTACCCCCCCAAAACATCATGGGACGTCTCCGGGGTGAACAGCACTGTGTGCTTGGGCCTGGAGGGACGCAGTGCCATGCAGCCTTCAGAAGTAAAAGCCACTGTTTCCTTTGCTCACCTATTTATATTCTGCAAGTACCCAATGGCATGCAAACTTCCATTTCATTACAAAATATCTCCCCCAAAGAAACGTCTTTAACAAAATAGAGGTTTCCTCTCTCATATGCCACTTTTAAAAATGCTTTAACCATTTCATAGCATGGTTTGTACAAAATGATTAAATTTTGCATTACTTTACCCGGTAAATATATTTCTAAAACCTTATTATAAACTAACTACAGAAAAAAAAACTATTCCACAATCAGGTTTCAGAATTGATATGGAATAGAAGTTACTCCAATCCTATCTCCCCCACCTCCAATAGAAGCTGAGGTGAAATTATAGAAGCAGCATTATAAAGAAAGGCCCAATTTAACAATAGAATATTATATATGAAAAGTATTTTCACTCACAAAGTTGAAGGGCCTCACTGTATAATTCTATGGCTTCTCATAGCCCAAGTTAAGATCTCCTCCCGACCCACCTCATCCCACTTCCAAAACACTGTATCTTCAGTGCTTTGGGGGGACCCACAATGCAAGACTCTGGGTCGGGGTCACCTCATTGTTCCACCCCCACTGTATCAGCATGTCCAGGGATTCGCCGCTCCCTCCCAAATCCCAGTCGCTGGTGAACTGCTAGGCCACCCTCTCAGAGTGCATGAGAAAGTCCCAAGGGCTTACTTTCCTATCATTTCATCCCCTACATAAAAAGACATGGAAAAATAGCTTATCATCTCCATAAGAAACTTTGTATTACTTAAAACAATTTCTTGATAATCCCTTTTCTAAGCTAAAAGATTTTCTACATGTAACTTGGCAGCTTTTCCCAAGCCATTAATTACTTATGTTCTATTTTAACCCCTTAGCTTTCTGAAAAAAATACCAGCTCTCTGCCATCTTAGTGACTGAAATGAGAAATTAATCCTCATTTTGTTTCCGAACTAAAAGGCAATTTCAACTTCATATCATAAAAAATGTATATTTTCTGTTTGATATTATGAATGCATTTAGGTGAATAAAAAGCGATTTCTGGATGGGAAAACCAGTGTTTCCATCAACGTTATTCGAAACAGCTTCACAGAGTTACATTCAGGGTGGCCTGGCTACGACAGAGCGCTGAGGAACATTTAGTGTCTAACTAGTACAAATCACACTGTGCTATGTCAAATAACGAGACGGCACTGAAAACACAGGAAGCCAATACACCCGATGGTCTTCCTCAGACTCCCCTTCCCAGAACTGCAACACTGGACGCTCCCCTCCCACCACAGGGCACCGATCTCACCTCTGCGACAGCTCCTAACTGCCCACCCCTTCCCGCCTAATTTCAGAACCTCGCTGCCTCTCGCCTAAGACAACTGCCACCATCCTTGAAGTGGTGTCGTGTCCTGCACCTTCTCCCCTAACCCAGCACATTCCAAAGCCACAGACTTACCTTGCTGCGGAATTGAGAGCTCCTCCCGTGTAATGTCCCTGAGCTCTCCACTGCTTACATATCACGGCACCCAAGGTTGACCAGGTTGATCCAAGATATGGTCTCATCCGTGTCCTCACACAAGTCCTGCTCAGAGACTCTCAATACTCAGATTGCCTAAGAGTCCCCAGACATGGTCCCCACAGTCCAGTCGTCTGAATCATGTCCCAAGCACGACACCGTTCTCCATGTCCCAGAAGTGTCCCTTTACCCACCTCAGGTGCCTCCTGGATTCCACAGGTCCTAACAGCCAGTAGTACATTTGCGTCTTGCAGGTTCTGAATATTCCTTGTCACCCCCTCTTGCAACTTTCTAAAAGTCACAAAAACATTCCCTAGGATGGGCGCTGAGGTGGCAGCCTGCAGTCAGTAAGTATTTGTTGTTACAATTTTTCTTTACTTTGTAAAAAAAAACAAAGATTTGCATGACAAGGGAAAGGGAGAATTTCTCCAGAGAACCTTCTCCTGGAAAGTAACTGCAGAGTTTGTAAAATGTGTTCCGAGCTTTGAAAATGGGTTACTCATAATGTCATTCTAAGTGGACAGGCAATGACGACTCAAGTGGAAAAGAAAATGAACTCGGTGACGATAACCTTTAAAAGTTCTTTTTTAGGGATTTCCCTCCAATTAATTATTCTACATCCATGGGTCAAACAGCAGTCACACCTCACAACAGAAAGGTGAAATGGACTGCATGTTGTTGACCCAGCACCACTGTGCGGTCAGCAAAAAGGCAGGAAGCCAAAAGGAGGGACAAGGAGAAGGGCAAGGGGGTACGCTCGAGCCACGCTCACAACCCCCTTCACATTCCCAGAATGGGCAAAACACCTCTGCCTTCCAAACATTTCCAAATCCTTACTCTCTTTCATTAAAAAGGTACCAAACTGCGGAAGAGTTTAAATCATGCAGAAGAAGCATCATCTTAGAAGATCTGTATGTATACCTTACTTTAAAAATGCTTTGTCGAATCATAAGAAGTTTCGGGATGCAAACTGCTGTTGAGCTGAGAACATCCTAAAGCACAAATTCCACAAGGAGAGTGGCAGCAGTGGAATACTACTGCTCCCCTGCCCCAGGCCACTCCATTCTGAATCTCTGTGAACTCGAAGTTGCGGGGAAGGGCAGGGGAAGGGAGGCCCCACTGGCCTCCTCTGTAACCACTGTCTCTGTCCAACACTTTCATTTTGAGAAGCGTTAAGTGCCAGGGCGCTGGAGTCTAACCATGCAGCTGTTGGAGAGGAATCTCCCACATGCCATGGATTTCCTTAAAGGAAGTGAGTTCTCAGGCCCATGTCTGGCTGTGGCATTGGCGAAAGACCCCAACATTCATTTCCCCCACCTCATTAGTTCCAGAGGGCTACCGTGCTACCTTTAAAAGGCCAATTTTAATAATGTTAAACATTAAAAATGATACTTCTACTGAAACACTGTTGTTTGGCATTTGTGTCCAATAAAATCAAAAGCATGCATTATGTGGGCAGGAGAGACAGCTACAAAAAGATTTTCTTTCTCAATTCATGGGGCAATTTAGCTTCAATTTTTTTATTTTAAACATACAAAATACCCATTAAAATAACGAATACATCATTTCTAATAAAAAGTATCACCATGACCAAGGTAAAAATAACTTCCCCGCACTTCTTCCCACTGGGGTTTCTGAAATACTTGTCAGTGATGATTTGTAATTTCCTAGAACACTAACAAGATACAACATGAAAAACATCTGTCCTTAATGAAACAGAAGAAAGTGACTCATGGAAATTCAAACGGAACTCATGTTAAAAACAAAAACATAAACAGGGACAATAGGCCAAAAGAAAGCCTATTTCCACTGTGAATAAACTTCCAAGAAAAGCCAGGGTGCCTCAAGCTCATTCTCTAAAGGACGGACACAGTTCAGTTTCACTGTTGAAAGTGTGGTTTCTCAGTATTCCAGAAAGGAAATAGAACACTGAAAACTAGGATTAGCACTTTCATATTTGGCAATGCTGACACAAAACTGTGGCCTGAGTGGGTTTTTAATGCACTTCTTCACTCTGTCTATATCTGCAAAGTGGACATGGATGGAAGTAAACACATAAACATGCCGACCTAAAAAAAGAAAGAAAGAAACTTTACCAGAAATCTTTTTATTTCAGCTTTCCTGCACACCATGTAAAACCATTCACTACTGAGTTGGCAGCCAAGCCCATCCCGCCGAATCCTCTCCATCCCCACTGAATGTCGACCCTGGTCACGGCTGCTCGCCTGCTTCACTGTCTGTCTGCAAGCACGTCTTTCTGAAGCGTGTTTTTTGGTGAGTCTTATCTTAAAAGATAGGCCATTTCCTGGTGTGACTGTGATGCAACTTAACATTGGTTCTTAACCAAAAGTCAAGGACAGAGTCAGAAAGATTTGGATTCTTGCCTCTAGTTTATAAAGTGAATATGTTTTTTTTTAAAACTCTTATTTTGCAAAATAAAAATAATTACATTATTCTGGGAGAACACCAGAATATCTGAAACAAATGGCTACGTTCATCGTAAATGGCCATGTTCATCGTATCTGCAAATTGCTTTTGTCAAAAGTTCCCTTAGACTCTCCCTAAATTCATTCTCTCTAGCTTGACATTTCCCAGTCTTGAGAAATTTTTCTGTTTAAAAATGCATACCAAAGAGATTCATTGTAGATTCATGAGAGGTTTCTTCTGACTTTATCCAAATCATCTGGAAAACTGACTAAGAATTATTAGGGGGAAAAAAAGTAAAACCAAAGCACCTACCAAACCAATGAAGCAATAGAAGAAACCAGACCATAACTGACCAGGAAACAGTTCTGCAATTACAAATCATCTTTGTACCAGCAGATTTAGAACTTCCTCAAATATGCTCGAAACATAACCTTATCTTCTCTTTTATAAAAGCTATGCTTAGTCAAGAAACGTAGCGTAACAGAGCCAACTGATGACAGGGATAAGAGAGTGACTTTTCATTAGGTCCCTCACGGTGCTGGGCTCCATTCAGACACCTGATAAATATTTGCTTGCCCACAGGCAGAATGAACAATGACCCAAACAATGAAAAAGCATACTTCTACGCAATCTAGTAAGTACTAAATACCTGTCTCAATTCATTAAGCTGTTTGGGCTAAACTGACAAATGCTCACTGTAAGTCTACTCTCGTAACTTAGAAAAATATTTCCAACATATTCTTGAATGAAAAAATACAAACCACAAAACATTATGTACAGTATAATAACATTTATAAGTGGGTGTATACACACACAGAAAATTTTTTTAATGTATGCGCTAAAAATGTTAACAATAGTTATCTCTCTGCATAATAATTTACCTCTTCTATTTCTACTACCAGATTTGTCTGCGGTGAACAAAAAAGAATAATGAGAAATAAAACATACAGTATTTTACCAGACTATGTAAAGTTACATTTTTTTGTTTATTAATAGATGTCTCCAGCAGGATCCAAACTGCAACAGTTGTTTAAAATTATAGATTTGAAAGGCTAATGAGTATCAGTATGTAGAACTAAAGAAATTTTGCTTGAATACCTAATATCTTTAACACATAACCCTTTTCAAGGCACAAAAAATGATGTTCTTTAAAGTTATTATGAATCAAAACAGATCTTCAGTGTTTAAACAAACAAACAAAAAAAAAAAACTAGAGGTACTATAATGGACAAATTAAGAATTTTCCCTGTAAAATTAGAATACACAAATCCTAATTGCTTCAGAAAGCATACAAAAAATTGAAAAGAACTTCTTTAGGAGACCTTCATACAGTTAAACTCTTTGCAAACCACAGTTTCATCTACGTCAATATGCAACATTTTAAAACCACAGGAAAGGAAAGGAAACGTTTAGTACCACAGCGATCCTGCTGTAGCAGCTCAAGCTTCTCTGAAGACTCGGAGAGAGGCGCCCGAAGACTCGGAGAGAGGCGCCTGAGAGAGAATATACCCCCAGGTATGTCTTTTTAAATACTTAATATATTCAAGTGTCTTTCCTTGGAAGGGAAATCAAGATTTTCAGGAAATCATTTGATTTCAAGGAAATCATTTGATTTCAGGGAAATCAAATGATTTTAAACCAAGTAAGTTGGAAACGTCAACATGTAGTAAGGCTGCTGTGTAAGAAGGCACCAGTTTTTAAACTCTAACTAGATTCTCACTGTAACCTACACTAGGATTTTCTTCCACATGAAGACCCCACCCATTCTCAAAAAGGCAGCTTAATAAATGCAAGACTGAATACTTACCTATGGGTGAGCATAACTATTCAATAAATTTTATAACTGGATGAACAAAGGCCATGCTGGTCTTCACAAAAAGGCGCAACAATTCTTAAAGTGACTTCCTTCTATATACATTACAGTAGGTAATCTGAAGAAAATTCTGCTGTGATTGCCATAAAAAAATCTAATGGGTTTATTTTCTAAGCAATGGGTAGTTGATCCAAACAAAAGAGACACCTGGAATCTTTTCTTCATTTTGCTGGAGTACCTCTGGACACCTCAAATTTCCACAGGCTAGTAAGTGGTTGACAAAATATTTATCAAGCATTTAGTTTTCAAATTTTTGCTGGAGAGCACAGATGTTATTACAGTACAATGTCACCTCTAACTGACATAACCAAAATTTATAAATGAAGAGATTTGGTTTTTGTTGCAATAACCAAAGCAAAAGACTTTTGTTAGACTGAGGTTCATGAAACGAAGCTGCCAGGCACTACCTGATCTCAAGCATTATCAAACAAATAGACACATTGTGATTATTTTTAAATTATTAACTATGGGTGTATATGGTCAGTCCCATTTGCACAGAATATTCATTGATCAAAACAAATCATTCCCTAATCCTTCTGTGTACCACACATACATCTACAAAATGGGGTTTTAGTGTATAATCGTACGGGCAGTGGGGGTACTTTAAAAAGCTCATTATTATGTTACTCCAATGTCCCATTTGAAATGTAAGAACATAAGCCAAAATTCTAGCAACTTACAAAGGAACAATGAGCAAAGGTGGGAGACAGGGATGAATTTACACCAACATTAGCTTCTGACCCACAGAGGGAAAGGATGTTCAGGATGCCAGGGTACAAATAAATGGTTAGTATGAAAAATCGGAGTCAGAGTTATAAGGAAGTCAGTGAAGCCTGAATTAGAATTTAGACACGAAGAGCTTCCTCAAAGCAGTTAGAATGGGCAAGACTCGGGCATGGGAAGGATACAGGTAGAAAGCCTAGAACATGAGCAATAAGGTCAGAACCTAGCCTGTCCCAACCAGCTGTGAAACCTTGAGCAACACCCAAGGGCCAGAACTGAGCTTCCTCAACTGGTCTAGGAGTGGACCAGATTCTATCAATAAAGGTTCCCTCCATCCTTAAAATCCTATCATCCCCAAGTAGTAGCACAACCAAAGGTACAAAGGCAGGAAGAAGCAAACAGTTCACGGACCAGTAGAGATCCCACCGACCCAAAGTAGAGAGGTGGGGATGAAAACCATAGGGATGGTGTGGAGGGACTGGGTCATGGGGACTTCGAAAGTAGAGGGGGTCAGACTGACAGGATAGAGCCTACGTTTGGTTTTTAAATATATGTACTGTGAAATGAAACATCAAAATACATGAAGCCTAAACTTCTTTTATTAGTATTCAGGAAAAAAATTAAGAATGAAAATTGCTTAGAATACAGTTCCTGCCACATAGCACTTATTCAAGGCTGTCCACTACAGCAATAATAACCCTCATCGCCACCATCACTGCTACTACTGTTGTCATTACTGAGTGTTTACAAACACGGCCTCTGAAACCAGATGGTCTGGCTTGGAATCCTGGCTCCATAACCAGCTTCACATAGCCTTGCTGTGCCTCAGTTTCCAAACATGTAAAACACAGATGACACCCACATGATAGGAATGATGGAAGGTTCAATAATAGTACACATAAGGTCCTTAGCAGTGCCAGACACAAAGCGCTTAATTATTTTCACTGAGTTTACTACAGAATGACACCACTCGCGGGCCCTGAAGCCCCATCTCGGAGGGAAAGGGGGAGGACATGCGCCCCTCCAACAGCACTGACTTAGAAAGGGCCATGTACATCTGCCTTACCAACCCCCTTGCGTACTCTCTCATCCCATGATGCACGCGGTGGGACATTAAATAATTAGGCAAATTAAGCGTCGGAAAGGCTTCAGAGATCTTTGGTTTTGTTTTAAATTTTTAGAAGTTTGAGTGAATGGGCTTATTTGGCTCTCTTAGTCAGCCACTGTACTTGCTAGTCACTATATTTAAAAAGACATACTTCAATTTTTTCCTGATAAAACACAAAAATAATATTGTTAAAACAAAAGAAAGGCATTCAATATGCATGAGGAGGAAGCGTACAAAGAAGCAGCACCAGAAAGAAGGCGCTGTGGCCTCCAGAGTGTGAGTCTGACCAGACTCCATCAAAGGCAGCGAAGGATGCCCGGCTCATTGACCTCAGAGGGAACATCACATTGCATCGATCACAGCAGCTCTAATCTAAGGCTCTGTTCTCTGCTTCTGGGTTCGACTGCCGCAAAACCACAGTGAAAGAGAAAGAAAGACACTCAAGTGTTAACATTAGATGTTTTGATACTAAAATAACTGAGCTTCTCTTTGAGAGTTTGGTCACCAATGTCATACATCCTTGTTCTAGAAGCCTTTAAAATACATTCTTTGTGAAATTTCTTAAAAACACTGAGAATACAAAAACATCTGTGCAAGCACTGTCCAACAGAAATAGAATGTAAACCACAAAAGATACTTTAAAATTATCTAGTAGCTGCATTTAAAACGGCAAAAAGAAACAGGAGAAATTAATTCGAATAATATATTTAACCTAATACATCAAAAAATATTTTGACATATGCTCAGTATAAAAATATTAATGAGCTATTTTACTAATTGTTGTACTATTTCTATAAACTAGCATAATTTTACTACTTGTACTACTTTTTTAATGTTTTGTACTAAATCTTAAAAACCCAGGGTGTACGTAACATGTATAACACACGTCAGACTGGCCTGGCCACACTCTGGGTGCTCATCGGTCACAGGCTTCAGCCTCGCAAGCTCACAGGTCTGCTGCATTAGGAAACTAGAGCCAGGAAAAGGGATGTAATGCGCGTCAATTCCAGGCCAGATTCTAATCCTTCAACTCATCCTGCTAGAAAGAAAAATACAATAAATTCTGATTGTGAAAATGTTCTAGCAGATTAGACAGTAAAGGGCCTACTTTTGAAATACTTTCTTTTAAATTTTAGTACAATTTTCTGTTCATCCTCACCATCCCCCCAGACCAGTTCCCTGCAGCATGAGGAGTTCTCTCTGTCTGTGAGAAAGGAAAACCTGTGGCCTCAATGACATCGCTTCAAGCCAGCCACAACCAAACCATTTTACCCTAGTTTCCTCTCTCTAGTTCTCAGAATTTCAGTTTAATTCTCTCTTCTGCAAACCAACTTACAATCCAACTGGTAATAAGACCTATCAGAATGCCGAAGTGTGACGTCAAAAATATCCCTTCTAGGAGCAAACCTACATGGGATTTCCCAAACATACGAAATCAGACCATGGAAAACCCAGGCTTCCTCATACCATAAGATGTTCCTGTCAGTCCACATGATCTATTAAGTTCAATAAAATTCTAAGAACTAGAAAGACTGTTGACTGTGGTATTGTGAATACAAGTGATTTTTGAAGAAAATAATTTCTAATTTTAATTACTAACCTCCCTTCCCATCTTTTTTAACAGATTCTTAAAAAAATTTTTTTTGGAAACAAGTCATTCTTACTTTCCCACAAGATGACAAACAGTTCTACCTTCTGTCCAGTTTACAGAAATCTGCAGCCATTCACATATTTCTTTTATTTAGTTTTCCTTATTGGATTTATTGGAAGTTGTTTTGCAACCTGGGCTTTCATTCAGAAAAACACAAATCATAGGTGTGTAAGCATATACTTAATTAATTTGCTGACAGCCGACTTCCTGCTGACTCTGGCATTACCAGTGAAAATTGCTGTTGACCTGGGTGTGGCACCCTGGAAGCTGAGGGTATTCCACTGCCAAGTAACAGCCTGCCTCATCTACATTAACATGTACTTATCAGTGATCTTCTTAGCATTTGTAAGCCTCGATCGCTGTCTTCAGTTGACACACAGCTGCAAAATTTATCGAATACAAGAACCTGGATTTGCCAAAATGATATCTACTGTCGTGTGGGTAATGGTCCTTCTTATAATGATGCCAA
Organism: Carollia perspicillata; assembly: GCA_004027735.1. Classification (NCBI taxonomy): domain Eukaryota; kingdom Metazoa; phylum Chordata; class Mammalia; order Chiroptera; family Phyllostomidae; genus Carollia; species Carollia perspicillata. The sequence continues at coordinate 14,894 of PVKM010009620.1, forward strand.
ATATGTTGATACCCATCAAAGACATCGAGGAAAAGCTGAACGTGGGATGCATGGAATTCAAAAGGGAGATTGGAAAAAACTGGCACCTGATGACAAATTTCATATGTGTAGCCATATTTTTGAATTTCTCAGTCATCATTTTAATATCGAATTGCCTTGTAATTCGACAACTCTACAGAAACAAAGATAATGAAAATTATTCAAATACGAAAAGAGCTCTCATCAACATACTTTTAGTGACTACAGCCTACATTGTATGTTTTGTTCCTTACCACATTGTCCGAATCCCATACACGCTCAGCCAGACTGAAGTCATATCTGACTGCTCCACTAGGAATTCACTCTTCAAGGCCAAGGAGGCCACGCTGCTGCTGGCTGTGTCGAACCTGTGTTTTGATCCCATCCTGTACTATCACCTCTCAAAGGCATTCCGCTTAAAGGTCACTGGGACTTTTGTTTCACAAAACGGAAGCAAAGCTCAGAAAAAAAAATCGAGTGATGAAAATGATGTATAAATATGGGATCATCTTATAATTTTAGGCTGTAATTTCTTCCCTTGCCGGACAATAACCATACAACGACCGGGAAAGAGAGCCTCCGAATGTGAAGACAGACAGCTCGCAAACGTGACCTGGTTTACTCCGGAACAGTTTTTAAATGCAAACCAAGCTGTATTTCTTGGTTGATCGTACAAAGCCAAATATTTGTACAAAAAAACTAAAAATTCTTGTTGAACCAATGTAAAACTCTGCAATATCCATGATACCCAAATGACTTCTGTGACAAAGACACAGAACTATTTGTGAGGTATTCATTTAAATACCTGGAACTGACTTCTTAATATAAAATATGTAAAATGCAGATGACCCATAAACAGATTTGAACTGCACAAGTCCACTTACAAATTTTTCTCAATAAATACATATAGTACTATAAACATATTTTCTCTTCCTTATGATTTTCTCAGTAACATTTTCTTTTCTCTAGCTTACTTTATAAGAACACAGCATATAATGCATCTAACATACAAAACACATGTTAATCAGCTATTTATGTGATCAGTATGATTTTCAGTCAACAGTGAGCTGTTAGTAGCTAAGTATGAGGGGAGTCAAAGTTGCATACAGAATTTTTACTGTATGTACTGAAATGATGTTGTTCCTAGAAGCTAATAAAGTGTGATTCCAGATTCGTTTTTAGCTCTGCACTAAGAATTATTTTCTAAAGCCTGACCCAAGAACAACTCTGTCTACAATTTCATATATTCTGAGTTTGAAAAGAATAATAAAAGAGAAAATGCACGATCAAGTGCCTATTACACTCACAGCACAGCAGGCACTGAACGAATTCCAGGTAGCTGCTGGAAACACTAGGCGCCCCACCAGCATCACAGATCTGACACCGACAACGTACAAATGGCCCACCTAAGTTACAGGCTGACAGAATGCCTAGACACTAGAACTAGAACTTGTGCTTGTCGGGAGTCTAAGAACATGTTTTTACTAATGGGCAGATCAAGACATCATTCCTATAAGAGCATTCATAAAACTAGTTTATTTTTTTCAGAATATTTTCATTGAGACTAAAGGTCCTTTCACCCTGGCCTTCACTCACCAGGGTGCCATCTTAGAGCAAGAGGTAGAAAAAAAGAAAAATCTATTTTAAAAATCATATTCTTGCCCTGACTGGTGTGGCTCCATGGGTTGGGCCACAAAGCCAAATGTCATTGGTTCAATCCCCGATCAGGGCACATGGGTGGGTTGCAGGTTTGGTCGCCAGTTGGGGTGTGTTTGACTGGTAACCAATAGTGTTCCTCTCTCACACCAGTTTTTCTCTCCCAATCTTTCTCCGTCCCTCCCCCTCTCTCAAAAAGTACATAAACAAAATCTTTTTTAAAATACCATATTCTTATATTCTCCTCACATGCCTGATAAGTTAGTCAAATTTTCCTTTTTTAGTAAGGAAGAGAACCAGAATCTACAGCATTCCTAATGTTAATGTCATGTTAGTATATAGATACTTTTACTTCTCTTTAGTGATGGCTTATTCTAAATGACACTCCAATTAATGGGGTTACTAGGGCAAGGGTGATGGAAGGCTATTAAGAATATCCTACCACATCAATTTCCTAGAAGTCTTTTTATGATTACAATACAGTTGAATTATGTCCTAATTCATCATGACACTTAGCCATTAGAAATCTTTCATGTTCTTTCCTCCAAGCAAGTGGACAGTCTTTAGAATACTAAACCCCGCAAATGACTGTGTAGCTAAGAATCACGTGAACAAAAGAAGGTCCATGCTCGGGTGGCACCCTGCTCTGCCACCCAGACACACGGCAGAGGGAGACCTGCAAAGCTCTGCCTACCCAACAGAGCACAGAGCCCTCAACCAATTTCAACCATTTTCAGCACTTTGCCATATTTGCTTCATTTTCCCTCTCCTTTTTTTTAAGTAAACTTTTTAATTTTAAAGTAATATAAAATTTATTAAAAAGGTACAAATACAATACAGAATTCCCACATATCCTTCATCCAAATTTGCTCTAATGTTAATGCCTTATGTAACCGTGATACATTTGTCAAAACTGGGAAATTAACATCAATGTACTACCATTAACTAAACTCTGGACTTCAATTACTCCCCCCACACCTTTTAACTCCATTTTAGAACAAATTCCAAACATCATGATAGTTCATCCATGAATTCTTTAGGACACATCTCTAAATGATCAGGCTACTCTTTCTGCTGCCCTAAATAAACCGTGAAAGTATTCCACTATATTAACAATGAGTAACACGGGTAACAGCTGAAAATGCTGATAGATTAGCCAGTGATAAATAAGAATTATGAAAACTTTGGACACAACCCTGGACATAGAAAAATTAACACAACAAAAAGAGTTCTTAAAATTAACACAACAAAAAGAACTCTTAATTAAGAGTTCTTAATTTACTTTAAAGAGTTTAAAGTAAAGGAAAAAAATACATGAGTACAGTGACTTTGAAAGTCATTTCAGAGGAAGTTTCAAAATAACAAAAAATAAATAAATAAACAAACCAATAAACAAACATAAAAAGATATTTAGTTTGCAGACCAAACTCCTCAAAGATATCAAGGAAATAGCATAATGTATACTTCACAATTATAGTTTTGTTAAAATAATGGTCTTCAATGAAAATTACTCATTAAAGTTATACAAAACAAAATTCTAAGAAGAATGATAGTGAACCTAAGAATAAAAACATTTACAGATCTTGGCCCAATCTTTACCACTAATACTAAAAAACTAAACTTGTTTCCCTTTAGAATAAAGCACATCACTCTTTATGACTCAGACACTAAATTTCCTGGCAAGTATTTCCCATGTGCTACCCAGTTCTTAATTTCAATGGTTCAGAATCCAAATTCATCTCACACACAGCCTCTTAAGTCCTAACCAACTTCTTAATATTTATTCTCTCAGAGTAGAAGAGACCCAAGAATGTCAAATGGTCCACCTTTGAGTGGGCAATTGGGTTTTTACTCAATTATTGCACTTACTTCAAAGCTTGTCATTTTATAGACATTTGTCTCCTCCTATCTTATTCATCTTTCCTGTGCCCCAAAATTCTTACTCATTTGCATATTACCAAAAGTACCCACCAGAATACAGTGCACATAAATGCTACTCAATAAATGAGTTTCAAATTGAAGCAGGAAAACAAATTTAGACATTATTTGCAGTGACTCAAATGCTCATGAAAAAGAATACTAATATAGAAAATTCTGTTAAATCTAGTCAGCCAATAGTATCATACCACAAATTTAGACTACACCAGTACCTGAGCTATATGATCAAATTATAACCAAAGAAGCAATGACCGCAGGCACTCACCTACTTTCATGTGGATTACTCAGGCAAGTAGTTGAATAGTCAGTGGTTAAGTCAGTGGTTAATGAGCCTATAATGAAATAATCAGGTTGTCAACTGATTGAAGCGAGGACTTACCAGAGGTATAGGAAAATGTGTTGCATACTGCAGGTGTCGCAGGAGGTCATAATTAGATGGAAAAATTAACTCTCTTGACTTTTCTCTCTTCAGCAACTTCTCCCCATTAACCGACATTCTTCTGCCCAAGGAAGGGTTGGCATTCTCACAGGACTCTCCAGGCATGGGAGAGAAAATCTAAGTCATGTAAAACAAATGATGGAGATTGTAAATGAAAGAGAGTGAAGCCAAAACCCAGTGCTGCATATCACAGCATCAAACACACAAGACACTCATACAGGATCTTTCCTTATTTAACCACTAAGCAAAACATATACAGAAATTCTGTTCATTACCACAAACTTTGTATTAGATCACCAGGAGGCTGGCACCATCACCCTCCTCTTTGAAGAGGAGACAATGACAAAGACACACATAAGAAACGTGCACAGCCACATTTCCTGGAGGACCAGAGATAAAAGTGGGTTATAGGTCATTGTTTCCCCCTTAGGGCTGCATTTTCTTTAAAAACACAGGAACAATTAACTAAGTGATGAATAGACAGAAATGTTTTAGTCTGCACCCTAAATAGTATTCTTTATAAAGCATTACTCATTAAGGTATATGAGAAAGAACACATAATTTTAAATAAAGTAAAAGAATGTATAGCAAGTCCAGAGCCAGGAAAGCTTTTATTTTAGGAGCTAAATGTATACACAGCAAAGCAATATGACCTATCATGGTGAAAGCACTGCACCCCTTCACTCCTGAGAGACGATGGCCTCAAAATGAACAGAAGAGTCCCAGGCAGTGAACTAGGAGGACAGGAGTGTTGGGCAGTGCGGCCCCAGCTGAGGATGAGCTGAAAGGAGGCAGCTGGGAAGGTGCTGAGCTGTGCCCTAGGAGGAGTGCGGTGGGGTCACGTTGACATCACAAGGACACAGGTCATTCCAGTACAAGAAACAGAAGGATGGAGGCGAGTTGGGGGAGGGGTTGGGGGAGGGGGACAATAGTCAGTAAGAATTTGAAGGTTGAACCTACTGGAAATTCCGAACCAAAGTCAGTTTTAAAGTCACTCTTGTCTACTTCATCAAAAATATTAGTAGTTCCTGAGTCAATGCCCATATGTGCCATAATAGTCTGTTCCTGATAATTGCCAGAGAAAGAAAGTCACAGTGTAAATGTTGTAGTTCATTAAGAAACTGAAGCTAAAACATGACAGTATAACATCTTAACCATTCTATGTTTTATTTCCTCCTAGTGTTTTTTCTCAAAAATAAAGAAGTTTTAAGACATGCACTGCTTTGCAAAGTCACATTAGTTGTCCTCACAATGAGAAAGATACTTTCCACTATACTTTAAGGGAAGAGTGTGCAAACTTCCTGGTAAAAACAAACTGACCATAATTTCCATCTTTGGACTCTTCCCAGTCACATGCTCACCAACTTTTCTTAGTAAGAAAAACCTAAGAGTATATCTGAGATATAAGATACTTGGTAGTCAAGAATAGAAAAGAAAAATCAGAAACAGAAAAAAGCCTAAACACCTAAAGTAACTTTAGTTTAGTTTTTTTTTTTTTTACCTCACATAAATTATACTGTGGCTAAATTTAGAAACAAAAGTATTTATATCAAAGAAATATTTTTTAAAAAATTCCTGTACCATTTAGTCACCAAATCTTAAGAGTATAAACAATAAACCAATGCGTGCAATTCTAATGTCAGGTCTTTTAATACATATAGCCAATGTTTTGAAAAGATAATATTATATGCTTAAACTCTCACAGAACCAATATGAAGCTTGAATTGTCACAATCTCTCGGCATTTTCTACTACTCTCATCACCAACTTCACGTGTTTTTGTTGGTTTGGTATTGTGCCTTGAAAATTTCCATAACCATCTGGAATAATGTCCAAAATATCAGAAAATGGCAGAAAATTATAAAGTCCTACTCACATCATAAAATACTTTGTTGAAAAAATAATTTTAGAGCATTTGAAAAACAGAGATTAAGTTTTTAATTAACTGAAATGAAAATACAATGCATTAAGGCTAAAACAGGCTTTCCCATTATGTATAAGAGTGATACAAGTAACAAACATACATGTTTGGGAAAATGCTCCTTAGAGCAAACACTGAGCCAGGACTTTAAGGCCAAAACAAATCTGACTTTGAGGCACAACATTAAAGAAAAACTGAGGATTAGAAATACATACAACTGGAAGCATATAATTCCAATCCAAAGAAAAACTTCATGGCCTGTCAAATCTTCTCATTAACAGTTTTAGAGGATCCAAAAGAAAATTCTGGAAGATCTAAATTATAGTCCAATTGTTTTTGTGAGTGGGGAGTAGAAATAAATGAGCTTTGTAACGAGAGAATGCAATTAAAAAGTGATCACCCTTCTGTCACAAAATAATCCTCCTTGGAGTGGGTCCCAGCAGAGTGTGGGGCATGGAGGGTGGTAGGAGGGGGCGGGAGAGGACGTGGGGCAGTAACGCCTGTCCTGGGGCCATTACCTCCATTTTCGCATCGTGGTCCTTGGGATAGTGTTCGTCGGCATTGTCTCCGGCTGGGGACCGGGGCCGCGTCGAGGCAGTGACCGACACGTCTCCCCGGGAGATGAGGGTGCACATGTACGCGTCGTGGGAGAAGACGTCATGTCGGATGAGCTCACAGAAGAGCAGCACCAGGTTCACAAACTCCACCTTCTCACAGTCACTGTTTGGGTCCGCTGGAAGGAAACGATTCAAGCAAAAGTTCAGTCCCTCTGAACCCAAGAAAATAAAAAATTGTTTTAAAAAATAGCTAATATTGAACAATATGTTTACCATTTTTCATAATTTTTTTTTTTTACAAAATAAAGATCATTGGAAAATTACTATGAAGCACTATGGCACGTAGGGTAAACCAACTCTTGCACTGTAATTAAGAAATACTATCCAGTATGCTAAGTACAATTTCAAATTTAAAGACAGTGGTCCCTGGCAAGTGAATGACCATTTAAAAATAATATAAACACAAGAAGTTTCAGGTTGAAAAAAACAGCAGACCTCCACTGTTGTCTCCTGATTTTATGAAAACTGCTCCTGACTATTTTCTATAGTTGGAGTGCATCTGTGTATTGTGGAGCATGCTGTGAACTATTTTGAAGGAGACTCCACAACAGAACCACAATACAAATGGTATTTGAAAAAAAAGTGAGTGGGATCCACTGTAAAGAAAAAGAAAAAAATGAAATGAAAGGGGCACCAACAGGAGCTCTTCAGTCTTTTTTAAATTCATAACCAGTCTATTGAACTTATCTTATGACTCTTAATATTGCAACTGTACTCTAAAATTTCACATCAGTACTTAGCAAAAAACGCTAAGAGTAACATCTCAGTCTTAACTCAGCCCCTGGCCCCATTGCACTCACAAACAGAGACAAAAAGATGGATCCAGACAACATGACACTTGGTTCCCTAAACCTTAAGCCTAAATGTTTGCTCTCACCCACCACCAAATTCACTGACAGCACCTCTACAGACAGAAAAAACAGCTTTCTCTGACAGAAAGTGGGACCCAGAACCAGCAAAGCCGTAGGGGCGGGAACTTTTTCCCAAAGAGAGAACAGGAGTGAGCCAGGATGAGGAAAGCAAACAGCAAACATTGTCCCCCCGCCCCCGCAACACCGGACACAAGATGAGTTAGAGCCGCTAATTTGCATTGCCGAGCGTGTATTTTCCACCTGGCATCTCTTCTGTCTTTTCATTTTCCTGCTGCATTTTCCCCGTTACACTTACTGTTCCCCACATTCCACCCCGAGCTTGACTCCAGCTCTGTCTCTCCCTCTGGCCTAGACCAGCCACCAAATGACAAAAATTACGAAGGCGCCACTCAACCCGAATGAGGCCCTTCTCAGAGCAAGCAGAAGCACTGCTGTTTCTTGCTGCCTTACCTCTTTCTCCACAAACGTCTCCCTAGCCCTCCCCTCCGCTCTTTTCCTCCCTTTTCTGTCACTTTCCACTTTTTGCCATTTTTCTGTTGTTCCATCACTATCTATCCTAAAACCCTCCCTGCTGTGTTTTGACATATAAAAGCCTCAGGATAAGATCAAGCCCGCTTATCTCACACACCGGGTTTTTTCAGCGTCCACCCACAGTATACATCCACCGGGTGGTTGTTTACTCCCCAAACCCTCAACTTCCCACCAGCTACAGAAAAAAAGACAGAGAAAGTACCTAAGATGACATGAACATCTTACAAATAAAAGTGGCCAGCCATCTTTACATATAACTTCTTTGTATCTAAAGCCTGGCTATAAAGTGCTACTGTTTGATTACTGCTCACCTTCTAAGATACAGAGTTAGAAAATAAGAAATTTAGAAAATGGTTTGGAAAGAGAAGATTCCAAATCACAATATATAGTGAAAATCACAGGACCTATTTTGGTAAGAAGGCTCTAGAAAGGGAAAATGTGTCCACTTAAATATAAAGGAAGGAGGTACTTTATTTTTTAAACTATACAAAATTTTAAGCCTTTGAAGTTCATGTGATTTTAAAATTGCACAAAAGTCTCCAAAGAAAACATGCCACAGAAACTTTGCTCAGTAAAATGTACATTATATTCAGTGCCAAGAACTTCTGATAAGATGCAAGGAAGAGCCCTGACCAGTGTGGCTTAGTTGGTTGGGCATGAGCCCACAAAGCAAAAGATCCCCAGTTCAATCCCCAGCCAGGGCACATAACTGGGTTAGGGGTTTGGTCCCCGGTCGGCACGTGTGAAAGAGGAAGCCTATCAATGTTTCTCTTTCACAACCATGTTTCTTTCCCACTCTTTCGCCCTCCCTTCTCCTATCTCTAAAAATAAATAAATGAAATCTTTTTAAAAAAAAGATACAAATAAGGAAGAAAAGAAGAATCAGATCAAAAAAAGGGAGTCATTCTCTTATTTAATATCTAGAAGCAAAAACATTTACTTACACAGCGAGGGGGCCTGTGTATCTAAAAACCTCAGCAGAACATTCTGGAAAACAGGCAAACTAGATCCAGCAAGAGATGCCGAAGAAATGGACTCCTTTTCATCTAAGACCTCTGATTCCCCACATCTCTAAGATTAAAAATAAACAAGCACAGTTAATCATAAAGGACAAGTATAGTCAGTGGGTCATGGGTTTGTTAGTCTTTTATTAAGTTCCTACATAAATGTACAATTAATTAAGACTTCTGTATATATTTGTGGGCCATGTATAAATATAATTTCTAAAAGTTGAGGGAACTATCCCAGAACAACTCAAATGAGTTCAAACAACACCCTTTTAGAAAATATTATTCACATGAATTATAAACTCTGAACAGTACTGTACGAGTACCCATTGAAAACACAACATAGTACAAAATAAAGTGCTCATTGTCCCTGTGCAATTTTGTATAAGTAATGTGAAGTGTCTTCATTTTTATTGAGCTCATGTTTAACTGTACTTACCCTAAGAAACATTTTGGCATGTATTATTGAGTTTGATTCTTTTGTGCTTGTTTTTGTCCAGTGGGTGCATTTGTAAGAGTGTGTGGGGAGGTGTGGTGTCCAGTGAGAAAGCTAACAGAAGTTCTCCAATAAGAGCCTTTCACTGACTCATCACCTGTCACCAGTAAGACCTCTCAGGACCTCTGGGAATCTCCACAGTTCGTGAGACAGAAACCCATTCAGACAAGTTCTTCAACTTGTGTATTAGTTAGTCAGAACTTACTAGAAGACTAGAAAACTGTTTCGAAGCAATCAGATCTTTGTTTTCTATTCTTTTTGATATCACTTTAATCCTTACTCATTAATATTAGATACCAGTTTTATATTGATATTTCTCTAAGCCATCATGTCTTTACAAAGATCGAATTTCAAAAATGGCATTTATTAGAAATCAATTATCTTAAATATCTCTGAAAGAATACATGTATAGCTATTAAAATGAAACAGTAATCTATGTGTGCACCTCTTCTGAAAGTGACAGAGAGTGTGTGTGTGTGTGTGTGTGTGTGTGTGTGTGTGTGTGTGTGTGTGTGTTCCAGGACACACGGGGGGAAGGAAGAGGATGACAACAACAATCCAAAAGCAACAAGGAAGTCTGAAAAATTCAACTTTAGTTACTAAAGTTTAACCATTGCAATTCACTGTAGAATAGAATTCACTGTATCTATTAATATATGTGAAGAAAAAAAGAATGAGACACTTTCCCTAATTTGCACACTGTAAAATGGGCTCATGTTTTGCACCTTAAACTTCAGTATCTTCGAGCTCCAATTTCAACATGACCTTTTGTATCTGGAACACTGCTTTCCCAACAGAGATGTCAATGAAAATATTCTTCCTATTTCATTTTCTAACAGCTTCCTAGGAAGTGGGTACATTGTCAGTAGCAGAGGGCCAGCTAAGTGCTCATCTATTTATGCAACATTTTCTGCGCATCCATCCATTTATGCACTGGGAACTATTCTGGGTGCCAAGGCCCCTGTGGTGAAGCCCACATCCTGGAGAGAGGCAGGCATTAAACAGTAAGCCAATGAGGACAGTAACACAGTGACATGGGAAGAGTGACTGAGGCGTGGTGGGCGCCACTCACTGCGGATACGGTGGTGTACGGAAGATCCTCCTGAGGAGGTGACGCTCGCAGGGAATGCCACAAGAAAAGCAACACTTCCTCAAATAGGAATGGCAGAAAGAAGTTGGCCATGTAAGAAGTGGGGAGCAGGGCATGCCACCAGAAGGAACAGTGTGAGCAAAGGCCAGAGGATAAAGGCGAGTTTGGAGGGATGGAGGGACAGGAAGAGCAAGGCGGCCTGCAGCGGTGTGTCCCAGGGGGGAAAGGCAGGAGACGAGTGGGAAAGGCAGGCAGGGCAGCTCGCGTGAGGCTCTGTGGGCCACGTACTGACACGTCACAGAGTTTTAGTGAGGGGACAGTGTGGTCTGTTTCCACTTTGAAAAGATGGCTCCGGCTGCAGAGACAGGGAGAAGGCCCTGCAGGTGTCCGGGTGAGCGAGGGCAGGGCCTGCTCAGTTCCTACACACCTTCCCCGGAGGGGTCCCTGTTGAATCTCACAGGCACAGAAGAAGGCTCCCTGAAAAACTTGCCCTCTCCCTTCAACGGAAGTTAATGTTCATGAAGTTAGATTTGTTTTCCCTTGATAAGCTACTTCTGAGGCTTTAACTGCTTTTCTCTGAGGCCAGAAAACAATCTCAAAAAACAGTACAAATTAGTATCTATAATTTGAAAGACACAAAGTATTTCTGGTTCCACTAAAACATTATGTGGCTTTAAGTTTCATAATATATAAACATATTCACAAATATATAGAGTAATATAAAATATATACACATACATGTATATGTATGTATCTTAACCTCACAAAGGGAGATTTCTTTGTTCTCAGATATTAAAGTTTTATTTTAAAAGATAATTATAAGTTGGTCCAATGTATTAACTATTGGTTTCATTAACTTAGAGGGAGCCTACTATGAAGTCCTTCTGTTAATTTGTACTTTCTCCCGTTTTCCTTCAAAAGAAAAAAAATAGCATAGTGAGGATAAGAAAATGGAATCCTTCCTAAAACATTACTTTTAAATGTTGGCATTCAATAAGTAGAGAGAAAACAACCTACCTCTGCCTCAATTTCCGCTTGCCTCTTCTCCAAGAGCTTGGCCACAGCCATCGCCCGGTGCTTGCCTGACCGTTTGCAGCTCACGGCCCATTCACACAGCAGCGTCACCACCGCTTCATCATTGGGGGCAACCTAATGACCAAGAGAAAGGGGCACCAGCCAGATCAAAGGAAACAGCCACCCAGTGAGAGGCGGGAAAAGCAAGCAATGCAATTACCTAAAGCTTGGAAGCTTTTTTGTTACATTAGTCATTTTACAAAGTGTTTCCAAATCTTAGTTATAATTGAAATATAAAGAGTAAAACTTTAGTCATAAGGAAGGAAAGAACAGGTGAATCTGTGACATTTCCAAGAGAATCAGAATTTCATAAGCCTTCACGTACACACAATCATAACCTAGCCGTATCAATCCTCCAGAACTCAATTTTAAAAGTCAACAAAAAGGGAAACAGACAAATGAATATCAAGAACAGCTGTTACAAAGCCCCGGCACTTCACTCCACTGTTGATCCCCCTGGGCCCTCACTCACAGCCAGGTTCTCGAGCTGCCCAGTCCAATGAGAAACTCAGAGAAACAGAGTATGGGGGCGGGCGGGCTGCCAAGCAAAGACCCACTGCAACAGAAACAACACACATGAAAAATGACTGCCAAAAAACATCAAAATAAAATGAAAGTTAGAAGCAGACACACTCAACAAATGACAGTGGCCTGGGTCTATGCGGGGCTCAGCACTGCCCCCAGAACGCGAGCTGTAGTTGCTGTGGCCCCTCGGCAGGCCCCGCCGACTGAGGATGAGAGTAGTCAAAGGAAAGGCACAGGGACCCCTTCCGCGAATTAGAGGGGAGACAGGACGAGGCTCGGCAGCAGCGGGATCATCCTTCCATGCAATCCAGTCTTTCCTCCTGGAGGATCCTTGCCGACCAACAGAACTTCAGCTGCAAGTTTTTAATATTTGCCCCACTGTATAAACACTATACCAAAAAAACAGCTTTAGCACTTACATGCTATATGAAATGTTCTGAATGTTTTAAAACCCATAAGCTCAGAGGGCGGTTAAGAATAGTATGGGAAATGGAAAAGTCAAAGAACTTATAGGTACATGGGCATGAACCAAGTGGGGGAAACACTGGTGGGAGAGACATACAGGGCAGAGGGGAATAAAGGGAAGAAAAAAATGGGACAACTATAATAGCATAATCAATAAAATATATTACAAAAATAAAACCTATAAACTCAATTAAGATTATGATAGCTGTGAGCACATTTCCTGGAAGAATATATAGGGTTTGGCAAAAGTTGGCTGACAGCTGTTCCTATGGAAAATATATAATACAAGAATAAATAATAATTCAAGAATAAACTGTCTCACATGCTCAAAACTGTAAACCTACTTTGCCAACCCATGTATACGTGTGTGTATTCACACACGCACACACATTTAGTACACTGCGGATTTGTGAACTGTGTGAAGATATCCAAGAATCTCAGGAAAAGAATCCACAATCAGCTTTTAAACACAAGTAAACAATTCAGATCATAAAAATCAGTTTATCCCAAAATGTTTACCCATTCTACCCCCTAAATTTCATTCAAATCATCTTGACTCAAAACAAAATAAAAAAAGTTAAGTTATCTGGGACAGCTATTTCAAAAGGAGCTCTAGCTCTCTTGATTTAAAGCAAGAGAAATAATCCAATTAAAATATACAAAGATTGAGCATAATGTTTAAAAAAAGAAAGTGAACTGGGAGGAATTCCTGCCTGGATTCAATCAAACCCAGAGGAAAGATAAATATAAAAACCAGTTCAGTGAAGCACCAAATACCTACATTTAGAATATTAAAGAGAACAAAAGAAGGCACCCTCAAAATATTGCCAGCAATATTTAATAAATGAACCTGGTAAGTAACGTGCAGCCTATCCACATTAGCGCACTGTTTTACTTTCCTCTGCACTGTAAAACTCAGATGAGACTATGCTACAAAAGGACAAAGAGTTGACATGCCCGATTTAAGTAACAGGTTCTGCTTGAGCTAGGGATGTATAGAAAAGAACATGTAAAGGAAAAAAAGACTTCTTTTTAAGACATCCAGATACGGCCACTGGTTTGGAGGAATATGGCCACTGGCTAGAAAACAAGTCCTAGGAAGGAGTCGATGCAACTTCTAAAAGCACTTAGGAAGCACCTATGAGAATGTACGTGCTGGAAAACAGCAGTTTAAAAGATCTGGTCCCTGTTCTCGAGAAGTTCACCTTACAGCAGGAAAAGCAGAGAAAATTAATCATAAAGCAACAGGAGATTTTTGATAGGATGGAGGAGGAAGTAATCCAGTCTCACAGTCTGCACTTTCCGTATCCCAAAGGAGGTGGGCGTCCGTCTGTCCCAGCTTACAGACATCTGGGAGCTCCGCTGGAAGACAGGCCCACAGTCTACCTGAAGCTATAGTCTCAATGTGTGGTTACTCGGAATTAAGTGAATTTAAAAAAGCAGAGGAAAATGCTACTGAAAGACTGAGTTTTCAAAATTTTATCACAGAAATTTTCCTGTCTTCCTACTAATTGTGCCCATAACAAGTCATACATTTAAATTCTATTTTCAGCAGAAAAGTATCTTCCCATAATGTCCAGATTCCAAGAGGGCCAAGTCGCTCCTTTCTGAATATCAAACAGCCTGCCAAATGATGCCACTCTTGCCTCAGGACACAGAGTTGGGGGGCAGGGTCTGTGCCGATTTTCGAAGGAACAGGAAGACATTACAAAAGAGATTTGATAGCAGCCTACACTAACTTCTCAGAAGATCATACTGGAAAATCAGGTTATATTATAACAACTGGAAAGCAAGCTATCTTTATATATGAGTAATTACATATTTATATATTTGGGTAATAAAACTTGTCATTAGCACTTTATTATTAAAAATAGTTATAAATTAAATTTTTGTAATTTAGCATTATTTTTCAAAATAACATCACATTCAAACCTTTTTTCCCCTGTTTACTATGAAGTTTTGGTCCACATTTTAAGTGGATTTACCACTAATTATCAAAAATAATGGGAATATTTTGCTTATGTGACTCTCCACACCAGTTCCAGGGTACATCCCATCAGTTTGATCTAAACAGACACCCGCAGCTCATGGTCACCACATACCAATGCCTTGTCCCCTTCCCCACTGCTCTGCACCAATCAACTGTTAGAAAATTATCAGAGGGCAGCTTCCATTTGTCTGCCAAATTAACTTCCTGTCGCCAGGACATCATGATTTCAAATATGTAAGTTGAAATGCATTTTCATCCTAAAAACAAATTTCTAAAAATATTAAGCTTCTTTTCCTTTAAACAACAAATAATTTTTTAAGTGAAACTTAATAAATATTATTTTAACACATAGTAACTTCAAGGCAAAAATTTGAGGTACGCTTAGCAGTTCAAGATACGAACTAAATACAGGCCCTGCCTTCAACAAGATGGCAATTGAGCGGAGCAGACACACGAGTACGTAAAGAATTTAGGTGAGTAGAAAAAGGACATGAAAATTATCTCAGAAACACAACATTCGCCAGGAGCAGAGACAGCTGAAGGGATTTATTAGATGTTTCTTTTAGAAGGCAGCATTTAAGAAATATCTTAAAGAATTAAATTTCAAAACAGAGATGAACAAAAGCAAAAACCAAGTAGGTGGCAGGCAGAATGATGACCACCACCCCCACCCCAAAGTCGTCCTCATCCTAATCCCAGGACCTGTGAATATGTTATCGTAAATGACAAGAGGGACTCTGGACTGTGATTAAGTTAAGGGCCTTGAGATGTGGGGGGGTATCCTGGATTATATGGACAGTCCTTAAGTGATCACTGACAGGGGTGCTTAACTCCTTCCCATACTAAAGGAAGGGAGGGGTAGAGTCAGAGAAAGAGCTGTGACAAAGGAAGCAGCAGCCAGAGTCAAGGAGGGATGTGAAGATGCTCCGTTGCTGGCTCTGACCACTGGGTGAGGGAACACAGGCTGCGGCCTCAGAAGCTGGAAAATGCAAGGAGACAGACAGATCCTCCCCAGGAGCCCCTGGAAGGAAAGCAGCCTGACGGACAGCTCGATTACAACCCAGTGAGATCACAACCTCCAGAACCAGGAGAGAACGAATCTGTGCTGTTTTAAGCCACTATGTTTCTGATAACTTGTTACAGCGACAATAGGAAATTAATTCTAAGTAGTTTTAAGCGAACACATAAAAAGTGGAAAACACAGTTGTGGTTTGAAGAATTACAGCAGCAGAGGACTGCTGATTAAATGACAAATATAAGAGGCTACAATAGAAAATTAAAAATCTGGGAAAAAGTTTAAAGATAACACACTGAAAAGAGTACCATGAAATTGGTAGTAGCCTCACTCATTCATTTACTTACTAATTCATTCAATAAATATGTATTTGTCACCTGCTATTACCAGGCCCTAATCTAGGAACTAGCTATAAATAGATTCCCATGCATCACTTTGTAGGAATAAAAATCAGTACTTCCCTTTTGAATGTAATTTCTATTATACAACAAGAGTCTTAAAAGTTCATATTATTTGCTCCAATAATCAATGTCTGAGAATACAGCCCAAGGAAGTTATCTTAAAGTTAAAAGATATGAGTGCTCCAGGCATCAGTGAAGCGTGCCACCAGACCTCTCTCCCTCTCGGCCCCAAGAACTGGTGAACATTCCTTCTGAAAGCTGAAAGGGGCACATGAAGGGGTCAGATCGATAAAAGCAGAGCGACTTCGCAGGGAGAAAACAGTCCTCGCTGACGGTTCATCGGCACAAGCATGTGTCTCCAGCAATGGAAGTACGAAAAATGATGTGGGAGTTGTTTTGTTTTTATTTCTATTTTTCTGCACACAAATGGTGATATTTCATTATCTAATTAAAGACATATAAATAAGAAAGGTAGATAGGAGAGGCTTGCAAGTAAATAGAGAAAAGGGGAGGTCAAAGATGCGTGATCAGCAATAAATCCCAAGTCCTCCCCAAACCAAAAGGGGGAGTTCTTGGCCCTCGGACAAGGTCTGCTCTCTCTCTGCCCACAATTCTTCCTTCTCCCAGGAGCCGCACCCTACGTTTCCTGGGAGTCCTGTTTTTCCTCCTGCCCCAGGTGGTGCAAGGAGGAGGAACCAGTTGTAGCACCCCATCCTCTCGGCTTTTATGCCACATTCTGGATCCAGAGCTTCAGTAGGCAGTGGAGGCTTCAGGAGATTCTCTGAACACAAGGAAAAAGTTATTGGGTATGCATGAGGTGTACCGCTCTACACTCAACCTCGTGAAAGCTCGGGTGATAAAAGAGACTAGCCCTGACCAAATGAAATTGTTCCTATTCTGGCCAAATACCTATTGTGTAGAATAAGCTTTTTAGACTTTGTATTGCTTATTTTAGTCATTACTAATGTCTTAGCACCCATAACTGACCTAAGTAGACACAACGAAAGTTAAAAATGGAACACTATTGATCTTAAGTGTAAATCTCCTCATTCACCTAATAAACTTGTAAAACAACATAGCACAGACTAAAATAAAATGTGAAATAACACAGTACAGACTAAATCACTTTCCCAGTCACTTAAGAAAGGTAACGTGGCAAATTTGAAGGTGGCAGGAATAGAGATAATTCATATTTATTGAGTGCTTACTCAGTTTACAGAGACTGCAATAAATGTGTTTTAGGAATTACTTAATCTCCATTTTCTATGAGCCAATTATTAGTATCCCTATTTTGCAGATAAGAACCCCAAGACATAAAGATGCTCAATGACTTCTCCAGTATCACTCAACTAATTAATGAAACCCTTGCCGTGATGTAACTCTGGGGAAATAAACTAGGTAAGCAGAGCAGCACTCATGTCAAAAGAACGTGGGGAAATAAATTTTGGCCCTCCCCCCGCCCCTCACCCCCAGTGTGCAGTGGCCTTCTGTGTGAGCACCAAGCTGCCCTGGGCTGCTCTGCCTTTCACCCTTGGTGCTCACAGCCTCTGAGTGTTCCATCTCCTTGTTCTGTAACTCTGATATTGACTTCCATGTGATATGCACCTTTCAAAACATAGATTCATGGTTATTAGATCTCCAGCTACTGGCTTCAAATGTCCATTGGAGAGAGTAGGCACACTTCTGAGAACTACTGAAGAAAGTACCTCTGGGACAAGGAGGCCAAGAGCCTGAATTCTGGCCTGGGCATAAATGTAGTCATGGCAACAATATTAACAGCTCTAAATTTCCAACCACAGATAGTAGCAGTAGTAATAATCAAAAATATTTATTGAGCAGGCACTGTGTGTTTTACTTATACCATCTCTCACTTCAACAAGAAACTTGGAAGTAGGCATTGCTATTCCCATTTTACAGATAAGAAAACAGAGGTCTAGAGGGTAAGTGAGGTGGCCAAGGGCACAGAGATTGAAAGTGGGAGAACTAGGAGGCCTAATTCCAAAGGCCACACTTGCTGTTGCTCACAATCTCAGGCGAAGCAAGATCACTGGAAGCACAAGGACATCATGGCAATATGCAAGTCTCCCAAGCGGGTCACACAGACCCTGCTCCAACCAGCCACTGCCACCCATGGTTCCAGCCCCGACTCCCACCTCTCTGGGGACTAGCCCAACTTCTAATTTAATTGTCGTACAGAAAACGAAGCCATAGGAGTGAACTACCGAAGACTTCACCCCTCCTCTAACAGTTCTTAGACTAGATGCTTCTTGTATGAGGCTGGGGAGGGCCTTCTTCATGGTTATATTTCCAACATTTCCCACAATGCCTGACACATGGTAGGTTCAACAGATAATTTTTAATTAAAGAATATAAAAGCAATGTACTGTACTACATGACCCTGAAGGAAAACCCAAGGAGAATGGTTGGGGGGGGGTTCTAATATCTTATCTCCCTCACCCCCCCACATAGATACACTTACTTAACATGGAAAAACATTTGATGTAACCCAAAAGTTGGCTAAATGTAAAACACCAGAAGCATTTCCGTTCCTAACCTAATGAGTCAAGGATGCAGGCCCCAACACTCTTGTTTAGCATCATTCTAAAAGACTGGGCGATGGGAAGAAAAATGAACAAATGCCTGAAAGGATAAGGCAACAGCTCACATACAATAATTATCTACCCCCCCAACCAACCCAGATAAATGGAAAACTTTATAAGGATAAAAGAATTGAGCACCACAGATAGAACAAAATAAATAAGCAAAATGTGATGGACAATATTAAGCAGAAGAAAATCCTGTTAGAGTCTTCAGTGTTCACACCCATGCACACAAACGTGCCTAGGAAAATATCCAAAGTAAACGGGCCAAAATGAACGGCAGTCACTTCTCACAAAACACAGCCCTCCCATTTTCATTGCTTTCACACCACCGTATGATTATGATGAGGCCTGATGAGGTTGAACAAAGTGAGGCCTAACGTTTGAAAAATGTTAAAAGTCTCAGAACGGCCAGGTCAGGGACTTGGAGAGTCTGGCCCCACAGCAGGGACTCTGGTAGCCCCCCACTGTCGGCAGGAGAGGAGGGCAGGATTCCAAGTTGTCGGCTGAAAGGGAGTCCTTGATATAAAGAATGTATTCGTGTACTATGTGTATAACAATCACAAGCAGGAAAATCTTCTATAATGAGAACCAGTAATTCAAAAACCAATAAGGTCCCTTAAAAAACAGAATTGTTCATCTGACCACATAAACTTGGGACACACCCACGGTGGTAAAATACTGAAACTATTAATCCTGTTGCCAATAATCATTATTGAGAGTGCTTTCTACATCTATAGTGTAGGTGTTCCAAATGTGAAGACAGTTTCCAGCATAAGGGGGACTTGTCACATTTTTTTCTTCCTGGGGGAGGGTGGCACAAACCTAATAGATTAAGCTTAATTCAATTCTTACTCAACAACCTAATGGTATCTAGAAGCTAACCACAGGTCTTGTATTCTTTAACAAACAAAGAAGGGAATATAATTACAACTATATCTGAGGCAGATTGCCTTTAGAAATCAGAAGATAATTGTTGAGATCGTTTACCATTTTAAATATACAACCTATATTATAAAACAATACCACAGCCCTGACTGGTGTGGCTCAGTTGGTTGGGCATCACCCCATAAACCAGAAGGTCACTGGTTCGATTCCAGTTTGGGCACATGCCTGGGCTGTGGGCCAGGTCCCTGGTTGGGGGCATGGGAGAGGCAACAGGTAATATTTCGATCCCTCTGTTTCTCCTTCCCACCTCTTCTCTCTATAAACAAATGGACAGATAAATAAAACTGTAAAAGGGAGTAGGGAAAATCAAAGGCTTGTTACTGTAAGAAATAGCAAACTTGACTGGACATCAGATACTGAATAAAGCTCTTCTTTAAAAATTTAAAAATTTTTAAGATTTTATTTGTTTGTTTGTTTGTTTATTAGAGAGAGGGTAAGGGAGGGAGAAAGAAAGGGAGAGAAACATCAATGCGATACACACTGACTGGCTGCCTCTCGTATGCACCCCAACCAGAGAGGAACCCACAACCCAGGCAGGTGCCCTGACCAGAATCGACCAGCAACCTTTTGCCTCATGGGACAACACCTAACCCACTGAGCCACACTGGTCAGGGCCGTAAATAAACCTCTTTAATCTGAGACTAAAAGGACATGTTTATAAATACAATTAATCGCTTTAGTCAAGATTAAACAAAATGGTCATATCGAGATAAAAACATCATTCATATAACAGAACCAATAAATAATATGGAATGACATGCAGGGCAGTGGCAGCAGTTCCCGTGGAGATCTGGATGGACTTCGAGAGTTGCGTGGGTTAGAAACCAGTCTGAACTGCTACTAGGATACAATGAGCCTGTTGGACTCAGTCACACATAGTATTTCTAACAGTATCGCCATATAAAGTAACAAGCTCACAAGATTTATCACTTAAATATAAATAGCATTCATTATTCAAAAATATTCATAAATATGTTTTCACATGTACATTTCCAAAAGATATTTGGAATGGCTGATTTCTGTGAGGAAAGGGGCAAGTTTTCCTAGTCTCACAGCCTCAGAATCAATGTTAAAACAAAACATACACCATGAAAACAAAAAAGATGTCCTTTTTTTCCAAAACAGCAGTTAAAAATAGTACAGTTCTGAGAAGAAAAGGTAAGAAAACAAAATTAAAACCATTTTTCAAGCATTTAGATCAACTAATTGTCATTAATTTGCACTGTGCCAAAAGAAATTTGCTATCCTTCAGTCAAATCAACATTTAAATCATACAAATGGAGAAAAGTTTTGCGAAATATATAACTGTATGGTAGCCAAACTCTTACGTGAGATAAAATTATCATCACAAAGTAAATCCCTCTGAAAGTTCTTGAAAAGTGCCATGTCTCTAATCCTGAAAATAATTAAAACACAAGACATAATTTCCAAGTCATCACTCTATAGTCCAATAAATTGTACTGCTTGCCTTTAAAAAAAAACAATCTTCACCTAAGACGTTTTCTTTTCATTGTTTTTGGAGAAAGAGGAAGGGTGGGGAGGGAGAGAGGGAAACATCAATCAGTGCCTCTCATATGCACCTGATCTGGGGATCGAACCCACAACCCAGGCATGTGCCCTGACTAGGAATTGAACCTTCAGATTTTGGTGTACGGGACAATGCTCCAACCAAGTGAGCCACATCAACCAGGGCTGTACTGCTCGCCTTTTACAAATAATAAAGGAAACAAAGAAATGAGAACAAGGGAAATAACAATTTCTAAAAGATGGTGCTAGATCTTCTGACTTGACAACCAGAGTTGCCCAGCCAAGAACATAGCAACCAGCACTTACTGTTTGCCACATGCTTCTCTATGAAGAGGGCTCCTAGGAAGGGTGCTGGACAAAGAGAATGGTACTGGAGGAGGTAAGCCGCTGGCTTGAGGCACTTGGCAGCAAAGCCAGGATTCAAATCCAGGCCTGGGTTGGCCTCAGGTCCGCGCTGTACTACAAAGACCAGGGTGCCCA
>PVKM010009621.1:0-36489 GCA_004027735.1 Carollia perspicillata
TAATTACTTCTAGTGGTTCCTTCCACAGCCCGGGGCTATTTCTTCACAGGCATATACTCGTCAATAAATACTCTTTAGAATATATAACATATTACAGAGTCTCCACAGTGTAATATTCATAAGGCCCAAGATACAAACCAAAATTACTCAACATATAAAGAACCAGAAAAATGTGACCAAGTCTCAAAGAACACAACTTCGAGATAACCCAAATGTTGAAATTATCACAGAAAGAAAAAAACTAAAGCAAACTAATTATACTCAATGAGGTAAAGGAAAATATTCACACAAAGAAATAAGGGGTGGGAGCCCTGACCAGTGTGGCTCAGTTGGTTGAGCATCATCCTGCAAAGCAAAAAAGGTCACCAGTTCAATTCCCAGTCAGGGCACATGCCTGGGTTGCAGGCCAATATCCCCATTTTGGGGGGCATGTACCAGAGGCAACCAACTGATATTTCTTCCCCACTCTTTCTACCTCCCTTCCCCTCTTTCTAAAAGTAAGTAATAATAACTAAAATCTGTTTAAAAAGAAATAAGGGATGTAAAATAGAGAAATGGGAAGCTTAAAAAAGCTGATGGAAATTTTAGAATTGAAAAAATACCACAGTTAAAAATTTTAAGCTCAGTGGAAGAAACTTATACAGAATGAAGATGATAGAAGAAAAAAAGTGTGGACATGAGAATAATTAAAAGAAATATATTGTAATAAATAGAAAAACGATTGTAAAACAAAACAGCCTCAGGATTCTGTGAAGCAATTATTTTTTAAAAAGGAAAAGTTCCAGAGGAATGAGTAAAAGAAAATTCAAAGAAAAAAAGTTTAAAGTTTTCTCAAATTAGATAAAGATATAAATTTATAAATTCAAGAAGTTTAAATGCCCAGATAGAATAAATATGAAGACAACTATGTCTAGATACATTAAAGTAAAACTGTTGAAAACTAAAGATGGAGGGCGATTTTTTTTTTAAACAGAAGAGAGTAAGAAACAATAGTACATAGAAGGAACAAAGACGTGAATGACCACAAGATTTCATGAGAAAGCATGGAGGCTGGAAGACAGGGAACAACATTTTTAATGTACTGAATAAATAAAACTGAAACCCAGAATTCTACATCAAGTGAAAATATTTCAAGAATGATGGTAAAATCATTTTCAGATAAAGAAAACTAAGAAACTACCTCTGTACTAGACCTGTTAGAAATGGTAAACAAAGTAAAAGGAAATAATGTCAGAGGGAAATTTCACCTTCAGGGAAAAATAAAGATCACTGGAAATATTTATTTTTGGTAAAATGTGCGTCAATAATTTTTCCCAAAATTTAAAACAAAAAACTCTGCTAAGCTAATATCATAGTATCAGTTAGAAGAAATATAGCAAAAATTAGAGGAATAAGGTAGTATGTCTACAGTATTGTACAAAAATAACCCATTGAGGTTGAACCTAAGAACACATTCTACACTTTCTTTGATTCATTGCTTCTCAAAGCAAATTTATTATTTCAATGGTTTAAAATGATTGCTACATCCAGCTGGAGTGTAGATGAAATACATTCCATCGTGAATAGGTTTTCAAACCCCTGTAGAACTCAGCTACTGGAGAAGAATTAGAAAAAAGCTGTAGCTGCTGCACAAATTCTAGTTTTTAGCTAGATTGCTCAATGAAAAGCAAGTGAGAGTTAATGGTAGAACTAAGAAATTAAAATATTGCAAATTCACTAGAGCTAAATGTGGAGAGCAGGACCAATAAAATGGCGTTGGTCCATTCAAGGTAGCATAAAGTATATAAAACAAAGTGGAGTCACTTGTGTCAACCAAGATGGCCGCCAGTCAGCCTTGACACTTCAGTACAAGAGGGGAACTACCTAAGTCATGCTACATACATCTGGCAAGAAGACACACCCAAGATATCTGTACACATGAGAACAGCTGTGTCTACAGAGTAGGACCACTTATAGATAGGCTCCTGGGGAAATTCCCCACTTGGCTTCAGGAGTGCCAAGATACTTATCAAAAGACCCAGAAGGGTGGAACACACCACTTTCATGGTATAACTGAGCAGGCTCCAGACCACTGCTGAGATAGCCGAGCTCCACACACCAAGATGCTACTCCACACCCCGCTGATCTCCTTTGGCATCAGCTGCCAGAGACTCTGCCCTGTTGGTCTGAGGATTTCATCTGCCCTGCTGCTCACCTGGCTCCAAAGACTCTTCCTTGCAAGATGCTAATGGCTCCCTTGCTCACCATGCTGTCGCTGGACCTGCAGACTGAAACTCTGGGACTTGGGTTCATTATTCCCCCAATTCTCTCATGTGATGTTATTATTGATTGTCTCTGAGTGATTAGTATTGTTATTAGGTTAGTATGAATTTGGATGAAATCTACATGAATAAAAGCTGAATGAACCTGCTTTAATAAAGTCCGAGTGAATAGTATAGTCACCTGTGTTGGCTCCCTGTTATTTCTCAGTGTTGGTGTCAGCTGCAGGACTGGTGGTCATACAGGCGGCTCAGTGCTATCGGTTCTTCAGGCCCATATCAGAGGATCCGAGTGGGGACCAAAGGCTGGCTTACAGGAAAGACCATATGGTGAACATATGCTCGAGACACTTGGAAAAAAAGAAGAAGAAGTCTTTAAGTCTTGATGAGTAAAACATTAGAAATCAGATTTCACAAGCAAAGAAAAGCCTACGAGGTTAATTTATAAGAGCATGGAAGAAAAAATACCCAAAATTAGGAATTGAAAATAAAATGAACTGACAACATGATCAACAGATGTCTATGAAACCAGTGAAATTAGACCTTATTTTTGTTATCTAATTACTGTTTATTTAAAAATCAAAAGTTAAGTAGTTTGCTATCTCGGAGATTCTGCTAGAAATAACATTACGTATTATTTCAAGTAAAATTGCAGAGCATTTCTGCACAGGAATGTTTTACTTCCATTTTGTTTTAAGTGAAGTAATTCTAATAGCCATTTGATTCCATGCATCAATGTGGGACAGATATTTCTAACCTTTCTGTTCATTCGCAATCCCCACACCTCCCAAGCAAAGATACATTGCAGACTTTCACAATTTTGCATACACATTGCTCTATAGATTAGTGGCTCACATGTGTGCCTCCCTTGTTATGATGAGCTCTTAATGACAGGAGCAATCCTTTATGTACCTTCAAGTTGCCAGCCCCTAGCATAGTGTCCACTATGTAAGAGGTGTTCGGTAAGTTACCTTCAAATAAAATGATTGCTGCATCTATTTATGCAGGGCTGACGGGCTATACAATCTGAGAGTCCACTGCATAATATGAAACCCCTCATTTTAAAAAACAGTAAGAATTTCGAGATACCGGTTGCAGAGCATTAAAACGAGGCTAAGTTGCTTCTGAGCATGGGGCCCTGTGTCCCTCCCATAGGTCACTTATTCACAGCCATTTGACATTCATTCGGCCCATTAACCACAGGCTTTTACTTCTGCTCCTGAGTGGAAGTAATTTAGAAAAGAACTCTATTTATGATTTTAAAATATATATGATAAGAAATTAAAAAAGACAAAAAGCACTAGTTTTTGGCTTGTTACCTACAACAAAATAAAAAGCAGGGTGTTCCCATATAAGGTTAGAATTATAAAACCGCAAAAATTGCACTGAGCAGACAAGAATAAACGTTCAACATACAATTAGCAAGCTCTGTAGCTTTTTTCTTCCTAAATCTACCTATTTACAAAAACATCACAATTCACCAGAATATTTGATTAGCTTGAACATTTTCAAATAATTTAAAATAAGTCCTCTATAGTCACATGTAGTATTCTAATGTCATATATTTAAAGCATAATAAAATGTCACTGATACTAAACATATTTACGATTTCTTGCATGATTCAAAAGGCCCTTCAGGCTCTTTCAAGGTCATTGTTATGAGATATCTTTCTCCCTTGACCCTTAGGTGCAGAAAATTGAATTAATCAGGCTCCACAGTTCATGACATGTTATTAACATTGGGCTATAAGAAAGGTCTCTTTTGTTTTATTTATTTAGTTCCTTTCATTCCCTTGCCTACCTCACATTCACTATTCTGTCTCCAGGCAGCCACTCTATTCTGTTCAATGCATTTTTTGTTTCTACATCTCTAGAAATGTGATTTTTAAATTTGTTTTAAATGAATGAATTCAAATATATAGATTCATTTACATAAATATTTTTGTATTATTTATTTCACTAAGCACTATGTCTTTAAGATTCATCTATATTTGCTACATGAACAAAATGCATTGTTTCTAACCAGTACCTAGTATCCCAGGGTGTGCACCCACCACACTCTATTATTATCTGTTATTATCTATTATTATCTGTTGTCCCAGTGGTGGACATCCAGGCTGGTTCTACCTTCACCACCACAAATAATGCAGCAATGAACATCCTTATAGATGTCCCTTAATGGATCTGTGGAAGACATTCCTTGGATTTTACATATGTTCAGGAAAGGAATAGTTTAGACATAAGACATGAGATTATTTATTTTGAGAAAGTCAGCTCAGATCACTCTTCTGAATGGCTGTATCAGTTTTGTCTCCCACCAACAATAAATATGGAATATTCTATCCCTACAACCTTCTCAATAGTTGGTACTACCCAGCTTTCTAATTATTACCAGGAGGATAGGCATAAAACGATAGCTCATCATTCTTTTGACATGCATTTCAGCACTACGAATGAATCTGAGCATCTCTTTGTTAACTTCTTGAGCTTCCTCTTTAGAAATCTAATGTCATTTTTCATTGAGGTTTCTGTCCTCTTCTTGTTAATTTGCAAAAATTCCTTTTATATGATAGATATCATCCCTGTGTCATTTTGAGAGAGTACGAACATTTCCCCCTTCTGCCATTTTGTTACCTATACATTATCTTGGTCTATAATGTCCTTTGTTGAACAGATCATTTATCCTGATAAAAACATGGTCAGTTTTCCTTTGTGCTTTACAGTTTAGAAGTTTTGTTCCTAAATTGCAAAAAAATATTCTCATTGTTCCTAAATCACAAAAATAGTCTCCTGCATTTTTCCATCACTTTTACATGCATTATGTAGATAGACATGGGTAGACAGATTAGATATAAGTATACCTATAGATATTTAATTAGGCAAATGTGGTACCTAACAATCTATAGAGAACCAGTTTTCCTAACACTACCAATAAGCAATTTATTCTTTTCTATTGATTTGTGCTGCAACATCAAAATATCACTGTGCTAGTTAAATACTAAAATGTATAGAAATTAAATGATAAAGTGGTCTATTACATTTCAGATAAAACAATGTACTGTTTTATGATTTGCTTCTGACAAAAAGGAAGGACTTTTTACTTCGTGAAAGGACAATTTGTATGACAAGTTACGATACACAAACGCGAAGGTGGAAGCCACAAGAAAATTGGTCTCTCTGCCACTGGAGGTGTTTCAGCAGGGCTTGAATGTTCACCAAAAGGAGCCCATATAATAAGTGTGCAGTTGATAACCTGGTTCTCAGTTCTCTCATTTGCAAAATAAGAGGACCAGGCTGTCAATGTCTAGGGTCTTATATGAGATTAAGTTCAATGATTCTATAACTCTGTGCCATCTAAATTTCCTTCCAACTTACAAAGAAACAGTGATTTTTTTTTAAAAAAACCTTTCCTTTATAGAGTATTCTTATAATCGCAACGAATGCCTTTGCCCTGGAACCTTATGAAGTAATTTTCATACATCTTCATATATAAAATACTCAGAGATCCTTGACTACAGCGCCTGTGTAAATGAGATGAATTATCCCTTTTTGTTATGCTCCAGGATTACTTTTTTCCACCTTTGCTAAGTCCTTGGCTAATTTCTTTAAATAAATAATGTATCTCTTGCAAAGTTTTCCAAAGAATGGCAGAACTGTCCTTGAAGACATAAAAAGTGAAGTTCCTCCTTCACTCACTCCCTCCGTTCCTTCCAAACTTAGTAAAGAGTTCTTCACACATGTAGAGGAGGGAAAATGTCCTGTCTTCTACCCATCTTAGGTTTTCCAGCTCGGGCCCTGTAAACAGAAGTTTACTAATACGCGCATCACACATGGGGCCATCCAGAGGACTCATATACCACCTTCGGCTACACAAAGGAAAAGGGCGCTGTGCTTCTGAGAGGAAGAGGCAACCTCTGAGAATCTGACCAGGGAAAACAGGATAAACAAAGGCTGTTGATTAAAGTTTGTTACATAGTTGTTAAGTCCCACCTTCTTGATAAAGTGTTCCTCTTCCTGGTGCTGGGGAGAAGGAGACAGCTACAAGTAGAAATATCCTTTACAGAAGGATACCCTGCGCCCTGTTTTTAGAGGTTTTTCTACAATTTTTGGTTCTCAGTGTCTTCAGCTCTAAATAATCTATATATCAAAAAGCATGTTTTGAGGTGGTACATTCTGACACCTGTCATACATATCAAGTACCTGATAAATACTTCTACATTCTACTTCATTTTTAGTTTTTTTAACCCTAACTACATGCAAATAATTTGTCTATAGTGGTGAAGGAAAGAGTCAAGTTTTAATTTCAAATATTATTCCTGAGCCAGAAGAAAGGGGAAAGAAATCTCTCAAAAGTTAGTTGATGTCATTAGCCTCAAAACCATGCCAAAGTCTTGCCCTATATTGCCTCTCCCAAAAGAGTTTCTTATTATAAAATACTGAAAATTAACATCCAAGTTAAACCTCACATTATTTTGTCTCTGCCAGAGACCTTAGTGATACAGCTCAAGTTAGAGAGGTGTTCACAGAAAAGTGACATTTCCTGTCAAACTAACCTGGAAATTCTGAGGACAATGAATCCATTACTAATGAGTAAGTGCATTTGCACAATAATTGTGTTGAGAAGGTTGTATTATAGCAATATATTACTCCCCAGCACTATTTGAACCAGGGTCATTATATTGCAGTGAAATGACTAGAACAACAGTAAGATGCTATTTGATTTTCTAATTATTATTGAAGAATGCCTCCTGAGCCCAGCCTCGAAGGCTTTTCTTTTGAATCATCTGCAGCTCATGCTGCTTCTCATGCATTATACATTAAACCCATATGGCTGTCTGAGGTGGAGGGTCTCTAGAGGGAAGTTCCATACTGCTCTTTTCACCGCAGGAGGAAGAAAGGTAGGCAAACAAAAAACAGGGAAGCAGGCAGGGACTAGTGAAATAGAAAGAAGGAATGCCATTGGGGAAAGTTCAGAATTCAGGCAAAGGTGGGTCAAATTAATAAACATTAAAAAAAGATGGCAGCCACTTGCAGAGGACTTTTTATGTTTAGGTTTTTATTGCTAAGCTTGAGAAAGCTCCTGAATAAGGCTGCTCTTTAAATCTGCCAGTTTCTAATAAGCATTTCAATCCTGTCTTTTGTTAAGAGGAGAAAGAGCTAGAGCTATTTGGCAAAATGGTGTATGCAACTGAGGGTTGATTTTTAGGGAGTTATGTTTATAATTGATGTTTAAATTCATCTATGCAACATGATGCATATAAAATATTTCCTAACTTTGAACAAATATATGTAATTTATTTTTAAAGAAAGTGTAGATATTTTCTAATATGCTCGGAGCTTTCCCCAGCGGTCCTTTCAGCAGAGATAATAGATTATTAATTCCCGAGAAATAAACCATACAAATAATTCCTTCAGTTCTCCTCAACAGGGTAATGCATCTAAACTCTAATTTGTACAAGTCTTGAAACTTACACCTATTTATTATTTATATTTATTTCTATGTCCTGGGATTGTTGGTGACCAAAACAACCCAAGGTGTTAAACTGGTGCAGTCAGATCGGATCTTGGTTCAGCAACCTTGGTACTTGACTTCTCGCTAAGAAAGAATTCAGATCCAAGACTCGAACTGCAAGAAAAAGTTTATTTAGGAAGTTGTAGAGGTAGAAGAAGTGAGCCTTAGAAGAAATGGGCTCAGGAAACAAGTTACGGAGGCAAAAGAAGGTCCCTTGGTGCTTAGGAGAAAGGGACAAGGAAAACACACCCGGGAGAAGGGGGCAAGGTGGAGAAAGGCACTGGGGTGCTCCATAGAGAGAGCCACACTGGGTCCTCTGTCTTGATGGTATTTATCTGGAGGTCTCAGGGGAGGACTCCAGTAGAATATTCATCACCTTTCCATATGTGTCCTTTCACAGTCATGGTCTCTACTGATTGGTCAGCACAAGGGCAAGGGATGAAGTGAATGCAGCTGATCTTGATGTTAGCCATGGCATCACTTATCTGGTTTTGCTGCTTTTCTGGGCCTAGAGCTGAAATACAGCTGAGGCCTAGATGTATTTGATGTGGGTCAGAACCTCATTCTCCTGGGGGCTTAATGCTTAAGAGCTATTCTCTGGCCTCCTTATTCTCTCCCCTCTAAGGGGGTCTAATGCTCATGACTAGCAATGTGCCAGGGGAGCAGAGGTCAGGGGAGGGTCCAAATCACATGACCACAAATATGAAAGGTTGGGGGTCTAAACCGCATGACCAGTGATATGCTAGGAGAATAAACGTCACCAGTAGGGAGGGGGGTCCCAGCCCACTTTTGCCCATTTGCTAGGTACCAGGGGCTTTCTGCCCTGGTGACCTTCTGTACCTTCTGCTCATGATTTGTTTAAGTACCTACCACAGAATTAGTTATATTTTTCAGATCCAATAGACTTTAAAGATCAATTGAAGCACTAACCAGGTGTCAGGTCCTATCAGATATATATTTATATTACTCTTATTATTTCTTATATAAGACTCAGCTCTATAAAGTAAATGTTATAATTAAAATATTAATTATTATAAAATGCAAATTTTACTTTTGTTCTTTCAACTGGATACATGCATTAATGTAATTCCACTTTTAACTCGGTTAGTCATATTACCCACAGAAGTAAATACAGCCTTGACACCTGGCAGGTAATTTTCACGGTGCTTCCTTTTCCACAGGAGAAAAACAAAACTAAATAACAACAACAAATCAAAATTACATGAATTAAAACATTAATGACATTCCAGCCAATAGGCTGTCAAATGTCATCCCACTCATTTCAATCATCAACACTGCTTTATACATTGGTTAACTTTGTTTCTCGTCTGCAAATGTTAATTTTCCAATTAAATATTTACCATTTAAAAATACTTTAAAAAAACTCTGATATAGGTTAGTAAGGAAAGATTAATGGAAGAGAAGTGTAAGAGAGGAAAATTTTCACTCTACCCTTTTAGGTTCTTTCGGCTGATCTAATAGTTAAATTGACAGAAGACAGACTGACAGTGAAAAGCCAATTTAATTTTATACACACAGGAGCCTCACACGGAGGTGGGAGGCTCTCGGGCAGTCAGGCAATTGAGCTCATATCTGTTTTGAGCCAAGGAGAAGTGGACAGAGGTCTGGGGCTACAGAGGGAAGGAAGACAAGCCCATTTACATGAAGATGAGAAGAGCAACTGTTTGGTAAACAGATTTTGGCCATGCCGAGACAATGGGACACAGAGAAATGTGGACAAACAAGCCCTGACGAGCTCCCCGCAGCTTACCGGACCTAGCCCATACTGTTCGTAGTTACCCCTGGTCCTCATTCTCGTCCTAAACTAGATCCTCTATCTAAATTGGGATGGGGGCGAGGGCAGGGGCAGTGAAAAAGGAGGTAAAAGCTCTTCCTGAATCTTTTGGGCCCTGATTGTCTCTAGCTCAAAATAAGCCACGTGCTAAAACGGCACATTTGGGGGCAGCCTGTTCTTCTCCCCTCAAGAAGCATACAGATGACCCTGAACAGATCCTCCATATTTATTCTGAAATAGAGCAGGGCCCCAAGGACACATTACATTCTCCTTGGGGTTTCCATAAAAATGGTGTTTTTCTCTTTATGATTCTGGCTTCTTGCCCCCGTGCGCTTATGTGATTAGGAACCTAAGTGGGCTGCAGATCTTTCTCACCCTGCCGTGACCAGGGACAGGGCAGCCTCTGCCTCGCGCTCGGTCTGAGACGCAGCCTGCGCCTCCTGCGTCATCTACCCATTCCTCGTTAATCAGGGTGAGCTATGCATCGCTGCTCCAAACTGTGAAGCATACGGATTGTAATGTTTGAATAAAAACGAAAAGTAAATATTTGAAATATTAAGCTGTCTGGTATACAAAGTTCTGAACACTTTTCTTTTTAAAATAATATAATGAGAAGTGGGTTTGTTTCTCTTGAGTGCAAATAGTCCTCATAAAATATTAGTTTATTTACAATAAGAAAGCACATTTTAAAAAGAAGTATATAAATATTCACTGCTCCACTTTTTAAATTAGGGGACAGGAGCTTAAAACTCCATTAAGTAACTGTGATTATACGCAATTGAAGGGAAAGAAAAATAATTCTTCCTCTATGCTTATGAGATCTTGCCTGAGACACCCCCATAAAATAAAAGACATTAACAAGAGAGAAATAACGGATGTTTATCAACATGTACACCTTGGGTGTACACGGGAAATACTCAAGGAAAAATCAGTTACTCCCTAGGGCAGCCTAACCATGAGCTTAAATATCAGCTTCAAAAGAAAAAAAGCCTATGTGTTGGGTGGGCAGGGAGGCATGGGGTGGAAGGACCGTTATGAGAGGTTACCAGAAAAAGCATGGGCAAAGTTTGCGTAGGTTTGCTACACAAATTCAAGTCTGTGCCTTCTCCACTGTAAGAGTCTCTGGTGATTTAGTCATCCTTCTCTTGGTACACTGTGAATAAACAGCTATAGAAATAAAAGAATAATGCATAGAATGATAGGAAAGAGAGCGTTAGAAGTTATTTGCTCAACAAATGGGAAACTGATGGCTTTAGATATATGAAGAGAAGATGTGAAGAGAAACGGTCTGAGATCTGGTTAGTGGCGGAATCTGATCTCTGTCATAGTTCCGCTCACCATGATTTTCCACTATTCCACACTTAAACTCTGAAGTGTATCCACATAATAATGAAACACAAAGGAGGCATGAATGAGTAGGAATGTGCATGCACAGATAGAAAGAAACTTAGACAATGTCAGAGGGCACAGAGAGTAGCACAAAAACACAGTAAAACACACAACCACACAAAATGTAAATAACAAAGATAGACTTCTATGATCTGGTATCTCCACCTTGTGGTGTTTTATGTAGTTCACCTAAAGTCTTTTAAAGTTATGTTGCATTTTCACAACTTTAAACTTTGAAACATTGTTTACCCATTGGAATGCACTCCAAGATATCCATCAGCAGGAAACCAGTTAAATGGATCATGGTGCAGGTGTTACTGGTGGAAGTGGGGCCCTCGCACTGTGTCAAAGAAAAGGATTCCAGGGATCAATGTAGGAGGCACGGTCTCATGGTAAGATTTACTGATGTTTAAGTGAACACAAAGGGCTGTCCTGGGGTCAGCACTGTCCCACTGTGAAGAGTTCTGGCTTGTCTTCAGCAAGGCCAAAACAAAGGCCCGTGTCAAAGATCCTGTGCCATATTTAAACTCAGTCAGGTCCACGTTTTCTCATCATCTGGCTAGTTTAGCTTGTGTTCCCAGGTGCCTTACTGTGGAATGCACCTGGAGCCTACTTTGGAGTCTGCACAGGCTCCACCAGGCTGCCAGGGCCACATGGTTCTGAAGAGAGAACCTGGAGCAAGCAGAGGCTCCCCAGTGAGAGAGAGGAGGCGGAGGGGGGAGAGGGAGTGCTCTCTTCTTGTTTCCTGGGATTGTATTATCCTGGGTTTAGGAAAGACTGGAAGCTTTTTCAAAATAGCCAAGCAATTTCCAAGCTTTCTCAGCCTTCTGTTGGGTTCACTCCCTAGTTAGACTGAGAGGCCTCTATGTTCAAGTGTCAGTCCCTGCACCATTTTGACTTCCACTGCACACGTGCTTACCTCCCCCTGCTCTCCCAGCAACCCAGTCTGGAGGGGGCAGGAAGGGATGTTAATCCTGGCAGGACAATGCTCTGATCCTCTGGAGTGTGTGAACCTGTAGTTTACGGGCTAAGCAAACAGGCTTATGCTTCCTGGTTGATTATGCTCAACAATGTCCAGTTCACTGTGCTTCCTTATTTATTAATAATTAGCTAACTATCTACGGTAACACAGGTGTATAATGGAATACCATAAAACTGTTACATGAATTATATACTTATACTGATATGGGCCAAACGTTATTTCAAAAAAATGATTGTTAAAAAAACAAAGCACACAGAAGAATCATATGCTACTAAATAGGCCAAGAAAAAAAGAGGTATAGATATGTATAAACATGCTTGACAAGACTTGAATATCCCTGGATAGGTATACACAAGAATTAGTAAACGGTTGACTTTGGAGAGGAAACTAAAAGACTAGAGATAAGAAGTAGGTATGTGTTTTGATATATTTCCCTTGGCAATGTTTGAAATTCTCACTAGACACAGACATAATTTTCTAAAAAATAAAAATGGGCATAAAGAGCTAGACTATTTAATAAACTAGTAGAATCCCAATATTGAAAGTTTTTAAAAATTCTTCAAGTTTTACCAGGATTTTTGAACACCTATAGTCACAAACCAACAAAATAAAATTAATGGAAAAATACATTATTAGTTATAGACTGAATGAAACTGTTCATTCTAGTTCAGAGCATAGTGCTTTGTATCAGGTAGAGAATAGATCACAAAACCAAATGCAATCAGTAAGTTACAGAGAGGGGTCACCTTCATCCTCCTCTGCTCTACTCAGGTCCTGGGAAGGTCTACCCACTACTTCTCCGATATACCAAGCCAAAAGTACTTTTTTTCTGTCTTTCACTTATTTTTTATTTTGTAAGTATATTCCATCACTCTTTACATAGCCTACAAAACGTGAACCTACCAACATTACTGTATTTATAATTCGATATACACATTTCAGTCCACTCATGAGATTAATAGAGTTAGCCACTTTGTATCCAAGATGGCAGGTATAGTAACTCCTGAAAGAAGACATTTCTGAAAGGGAGCAGCTGGAACAGTAAAAAAAAGATTACATGGAAAAAAGCATGCCCTTGGGTGGAAAAGTAGGCTCAGTCATCTAAGTGTACTTTCTGAGGGCTCCAAGCAGGAATGGCATAAACTATCCCCTAGCTGTCTTAAATCTTTCTTGGAATAAAGTGAAGGTGTAAATTAACAAGTACATATTTATTAGCTCATTAATTATATTACGTATTTTCTGTAAAAAGGGAAGTATGCCTTTCAAGTCTCAATGACACAACTTGATTTGGCAATATCCACCCCTTGAGGGGGAGTGGCAAGTTGCATGGCAGAAAAAAAAACCGGTGAGTAGGAATTACTGGTACAACCATCATTGGAAAACCAATAAGCTACCTTCAAGTGCCTTCCAGAATCGACACTATCCATTCACGGGCTGTAATTGTGTTACAGTAGAAGGACCACATGCTTAGGAGTCAGAAAACCAAGTCTGAGTTTTACCTTTTAATCACTTCATAACTCATTATAAGCAGCTCAAATAGGTTTCCTTGATTAAAATACAGAAAATACTAATTACATAATAATTTTGAAAATAAAAAACTAATATAAAAATTAAAAATTGAACAGCCTTATGACCCAATAATTCCACTTCTGGTAGTATATCCAAAGAAACCTGAACCACTAATTCAAAAGAATATATGCACCCCTGTGTTCATTGCAGCATTATTATAGTAGCCGAGAGTTGGAAGCAGCCCAGGTGCCCATCAGTATGTAGTTAATAAAGCAGCTGTGGTACATTTACACGATGGAATAACACTCAGCTGTAAAGAAAGAAGAAAATCTTATTCTTTGTGACAACATGGATGAACCTGGAGAGTGTTATGCTAACTGAAATAAACCAGTCAGAGAAAGAGAAGTACCATATGATTTTCCTTCTATGTGGAATTTAATGAACAAAAAAACAAACAAACAAAATTGAAAAAGGCTCTTAGATACAGAGAACAGACTGACAGCTGTCAAAGGGGAGGGGTTTACGGAGGCTGGGTGAAAAAGGTGAAGAGATTAAGTAAAAACAAAACAAAACAAAACAAGAACCTCATAGGCACAGACAAGAGTATGGTGATTACGAGAGGGGAGGGCCGGGGGAGGAAGGAGAGGGGAGCACGGGGGTGAATGGAGACAGAAGGAGACTTGACTCTGGATGGTGAACAGACAATACAATATGCAGATGACGTAATATAGAATTCTACACTTGAGACCTATATAATTTTAGTAAGCAATGTTACCTCAATAAATTCAATACAATAACAACAAAGTTAATATGAAATTATCTTAAGGCTCTATTCTTGATTAACCTCACTTTTTACTGTCTCTTTCCAAAGTGATCTCAGTTATTAGTAATATCACTTCCATGCTAGTGAGTGACTCTCAAGTCTATATTTATAGCAATAAACTGTGCCCCAGCTCTATACCAGAATCCCAATATGGGTGTCCTTCCAGCAAAACGAAAGCTATAGAAAGACATTATTAGAAATATTGACAAATGTGTATAGATTGTTTATTAGATAATATTTAAATATTAGATAATATTAGATAATATTTAAAACTTTTGAGAGTGGTCATTGTGTTTTGGATATGTAGGAGAATGGGCTGGGTATGAGGTGATGTAGGCCAGAGTATTGAAGGGTAATGTGTCTACGAGGGAGAGGAGCAGGAGAGTGAGAGAGTGCATGAGAGAGGGAGAGAAGGAGAGAGGTATCACATGGGCAAAATGCCACCAACTGGTGAACCTACTCGAGGGTCCTTTATGGGTATTTATTATACTGTCCTTGCAAACTTTCTGTAGGTTTAAAGTGTTCAAAACTAAAAAGATTGGAAAATAATAAGCTCACATCTCTACCTTATCCTTTAAGAACAAAATCTGGTCACTGAGCCACTATCCTCCCGGCACGCAGGTTAGCATTTGAGGCCCACTTATGTCTCACTTCTCGTATTCAACCAGTAACCAAATGCTGATGACTGTTTGAGTCCCACTCTCTTTGCCTTCTCACAGATCTTGATGGCTTTCAAGTGGATTATTAACGTTCACATATTTTAATATCATTTTCCCATTCTTCTCATCTTAGATTGCCTTTCTAAAACATTAATCTAATCATGTTGCTCTCTTCCTGGGAGGAAAAAAGCCTTCAGCATTCCACCTATGCCTAAAAGAAGAAAACCTACACTCACATACCTCTTTCTGTACTCTGCTTCGGTATACAAACTGAACAATAAATATCCACCAGTATTCAGAAGCATCTTCTGTTTACTTCTGTGACCAGTCTGTTTGGTGCTGTGGTATACTGAATCAAGAATAGTTGTATTTAGAAGTGTCTTTTTATCTGTCTCTGAACACTTAAGAAAAATTAAAACCTGAACTGAGAGAATGTATTTACATGCCTGGCTGGAACTAGGGCACTGCAAACCGTTTGCAATCTCAGTGGGAGGAGCCTGTGGGAAAATATGGATTTCTAACATGCTCTGTGGGATTAGAAAATGTTGCCTGGTAGCATTATTAATCAAGGTTTTAAAAAATTGCCCAATAGAACCCAGCAATTCCAGACACTAACCATCTATTTCCTTCCTTCCTTCTTGTACAAGCATGCCACTGTGAATTGGATTAACACCTTTCTCTAATCTCTGTGTTCAACCCTATCACCTGGTTTATAAATCATCATTATGATCGGCCAGGGATTATAACTGGTTTATTTGTTTTCAAGTAAGGCAAATCCAGAAAGTAGAGTTTTCTGGCCAAACCACAGGTTGCTTTTTTTAAAACAGGTACACCCAAACATTCTTACGAACTTGGCAAGACTTTTGACTACATATTGTGATGTTCTGATATGCAGTAAAAATTGTTTCATTCTGAAGTAACTTTAGATTGAGCCATTTATCTCAGAACATCAAGTGCTATCCTAAAAGACAAAATGAATTATGGCTCAGTTGCCTAGTTAACTTCCTAAAAAAAAGTGAGAGCCATTTTCACTGAGGGTTAGTCACGCGCACACCCAGTCCCCCTCAACTGGACTCTAAGCCTTTTGCTAAGATTCCTACCCCAACTCAAAACACACCCTCCCCTGCACACACAGCACCTAGCTCAGCACCATGGACCTAGTAAATGCTCAATATATTTTTGATAAATGGATAAATCGAGTTCTCCACCTTGTCTTTTTCTTTAGTATGTGTTAGATGTTACTACCACAATTATAAAATTCAGTTCTCCAGTTAACTTACCTCTCTGGTAGAGCATGGTAGATTTGCAGAATTGGAGAGCTCATGGGCAACATCAGGGTTTATAGGAGGCAGTTCTTTACTTCCTGGATGAAAATACTGAGGTTAAAAGAAATTAAGACAGTTATCTAAAGTCACACAACTGAAGAGTAGCAAGCCCGGAACCAGTCCCTGCCCCGAGTTCCAGCACACTCCGCTGCGGCGCACTAACCGGCCCTCCATCAGAGTGACCTCGTTGTATGTTTCAAACACAGCCATGTAAAGTTTGGTATATCTGCTCCTGTCTGTGTGGAACATGCCCTTGTGCCTTCAAATGAAGGAATATCAATATCTGTCTAAGATATACCTTGAATAACCTAAATGTGCACAAAGAAATTCATTGATTGAAGGATACCAACAACTTTGGTGTTATCACACCAAATAAATAATTGAGGGAGAAAAGATCCTTATGATTTTTCCCAAGCTGATTCATACAAAAATATATTAGGCAAACTTATTGTGTTTAGAATTCCAAATGCAAAGACAGGAGATTAAGAACAAATATATACATTGACTTTATCTAGTCATTCAGAGAACTTGTTTGAGAAGCACATTTGCTGGGTGGGCTCTATGTGGAAGAGAAGTAAAGAAATATGCTGGCATGTTCAAGGGTCTAACAGCCCGGGAAGCTGAAATCCAGCAGTGCTTACTCCCTGGGAAGCATGTAATGACCTTCCTCCCAGTCTACAAAAGGAGAATCAATTTTTGGATAGTCACACCTCAAATGCATAACAGCAGCTGAACATTAAAAATGTCAATAGGTAAATAATTGATAAACTCCATCCCCTCTCCCACCCCTCAAAAAAGTATTTAATTGAGAAGAGAGACAACTTAGTACTGTGAAACAATGTTCCATAACCTCTTGTATCATGTTTATTTCCCTTTGCATTGTATACTATTTCTGATTTACAGGAATACAAATTATCCAGCAAAATATTATTACACTGGAAACCTTCTTAAACTTTGGAATTCATATTTACAAGTAGCAGTAGTGTTCAAAATTTTTAAATGATTGATGACAAGAGGTAATTTTATTTTGTGACACAAACATATGAAACTGGAATTAAGTTTTATAAAATAGTGTTTATCCTTATGATGTGCAATAGATTTGGGTTATTTTCTATTTAATATTTTATTTCCTTTTTTTAAAAGGCTTAAATTGATTTCACAGCCTTTAGGGGTTTTTTTTTTTTGAAGGCCATAAACATTAGAATAATGATAACACTTAAACTTGAACAGTCCTTAAATATATCCTTCTCTCCAAAAATCCCTTACAATTCCAAAATAGATACTTCACACTTCACTGAAACCAAGAGATTTATGGCAATAAAGATGGATGCTGTGCATGCAAATGTAGGTTGGTACAGGTATTTCATGTTTTGGTGTGTGGTAGGTATATTAGCTTTGATTCATAACTGTAGAATCAGGCAACTTCAGTTGCAGACACAAATATTGAGTTTTATCCCCCACAGAGATGAGTTCTTGAGATAAACAGTAAGGTGAAAACAGAAGTAAGAAGGGAAACCATGAGATTCTGTTGAGTAAAGGTAAAACTAGTAACTAATCTCTTGTTCCCTGATCCTAGGAAACAAGGTCATCTGGTCATCTGGCTAGGCCTGTGATCTAATTCAGTGCCTACCTTCTGGCAACAGTGAAATTCCTCCACAGACAGCATCTACTTGCACTTTCGAAACAGAAACTACCAAACAAACAACAAAATCACTGAAAGATAGAAATTATAAAAAAGGAATAACCTTATTTTCTTTAAATTTGTACTCATAAATTCAAAGGACAATAAATAATTTCAGCTATCTCATTTAATACTTGCCCCTATGTAAGCAACATTGTGTAGAAAAAATTTTTTTGTGCTAATGTTTGTTGAATTAAACTTACCAATTTATTTGTGCCTACTTCTATGGTAAATATGAGGGAGGGTCCCCCAAAATGGAATTTATTTATTAAAAATTCTATATTTATTCTTACATGTTAAGCTTTAGTCGCCTTTAAAATACTCTCCATTTGATCACCTATTGAGACATTTTTTTCCACTGCTCAGAACAGTTTTTGAGCTCATCAATTTTGAGGCCTTTTAGTGCTTCTGCTGTTTTTTGTTTCACCTTTTCCACATCAGCAAAATGTTTCCCTTTATGGACTTTTTTTCATTCAGAAAACAAAAAGAATGTTGCTCGTGACAAGATCCTGTGAATAGGAGAGTGGGGCATGGGAGGCACACCATTTTTGGTCAAAAGCTGCTGAACACTCAGTGCAAAGTGGGCAGGTGCACTTGTAAATCCCCCATCATGAAATGGGCAAACACATGAAAGAGTATTAAAAAAAATTCCCTGAAGCCGAATGCAGCCTCTCACAACAATGCCATCTGGTACACTAATACAGATGGGTTCCTAGAATATTCACCTAGCGAGGGAAGCCTATGCTACAAGGGGCCCACCCTCCAGAAGATAATTCCAGAGTTTTTCGGGTCCCCCTCATACTCAGTAAATATTTTGAATGAATGAATGAAAATCTAAATAAAGAATATGAAAGTTATTTTTAATGTTGCTCTCTTTTTATAAAGTCATATTTGAACAGATGAGTCCAGTTTTTCTAAATATTTCTGTTTATTAGTTTATTCAGATTTACTGTGTACAGTTATTGAATTATTCAAATAATTATATTCATTTCAATGTCCCCTTGCCTCTACAGGCAGACTTCATCTTATTGCACTCACAGATGTTGCATTTTTTTCAATTGAAGGCAAGACTCTCCACCACAATAAAAATGTTACGACTTGCTTCCTTACAATACTCACTTTATTGTGGCAGTCTGGAACCGACCCCACAATATCTCTGAAGTGCCTGTACTTCATTCAAATCCCAGTCACTAAATGAAATAATATTTCGGGGAAATCAATGATTTACTCTACTACTCTTTTGCCTCAAATTTCCAGTGTGTTAAAGTTCATCTCCAAGGTCTGAAAAGTGGTCTTTAGACCTCCCTAACCTGGACCTCGCCTATCTACCTCTCCTAATTCCTCAGTTCTCCTCTTACACTGTAGACAAACCCGTCCCTTTGAACACAGATGGATCTGCATCTCTGCCTTTGTTAATGTTCACCTCTCTTTCAGAAAAGGTTTCCCATTGCCTCAGCACCTGTCAAATGCTACCCCTTACTTATAGTTATTTAAACTCTCTCTTCATGACTTTCCAGCCTAGGAGTAAGAATGGAAATCATATCTATTTACATTAGCTGTATTTTTGGTATAGCATATCACTCTATAATTTAGTGACTTAAAATAACAATACACATTACTATTTCTCTCTGTTTCTGTGGGTTGGGAATATGGAAGGGGGTTGTGTGAGTGGTCTGGCTCGCTCACATGGCTGGCAATTGCTGGCTTTCAGTGGGAGGCCTCAGTTACCCTCCCGATGGACCTCCCCACAGAGCTGCTTGAATGTCCTCAAGGCATTGGAGACTGGCTTCCCCTGCATTGACAATCCAAGAAACTGCAAAGCTTTCTATAACCTAGCTCAGAAGTCACATACCACTGCTTCCATGGTATTCCCCTGGAGATACGGATCAGCACTGATTTACTGTGCAGAGGTTCAAAACAAGGCCATGAATATCAGGGGCCAAGACGTATTAGGAGGCATCTGGGAGGCTGAATATCACAGCATTAATTGTAGTAAACGGCCTCTTTAGGGGCCTCTATCCACTATTTAGAATCCCTAGAGTCCTTTAAAATCTCCCCTAATATTTTCTCAAAGTATCTCACCTGGATTCAAGCACAGAGTTCTTTCAAATACCATGCAGTTACTGCAATTTTCCCATCTTTTGTTCTGTTCCTGGCTCTCAGTGGTGAAATATGCTACTCAGGCTTCAGGCTTATCAAACCCCACAAATCCTGATAATGGTGACTGAATATGCCCTATGAGGGTGTCCTGCAGAGCTAAAACTCCTCTGCTATGCTAAACACGATGTGATACCCAATGCTGCGGACACCGAAGAGGCCACCTCTGTGCTGGCTGCCTTCATGGTGACAGCGATGTGGTGTATATGTTCTCTGCACAGGCAGTGGAGAATCCCCAGCAAGTCTCTGTGTCACTCTCCACTGAGGACAGAGCTC
This sequence comes from Carollia perspicillata, assembly GCA_004027735.1. Taxonomy (NCBI): domain Eukaryota; kingdom Metazoa; phylum Chordata; class Mammalia; order Chiroptera; family Phyllostomidae; genus Carollia; species Carollia perspicillata. Next base: position 20,366 of record PVKM010009621.1, read on the forward strand.
CCAGAGATTTCAGACATTATAATGAAACTGCTCTTTCAAATGTTACCTGGTTCTTCCTTGCACTCGACCTGAGACCTCTGGGGCTGAAAGATAAGCTGAGTGATAGACACTGTTCTATATTAAAAACGAGTCTTCTTCAATAGCAATGATATTATTGGGCACAGATCAGTGCCAGGTTGCCTATTCCTTGTAATAGTTATTTCCCGGGAGGCTGGCTTTCTCATAAAAGTCAGCCTTCGGCAGACTTCTATAACAACAGTCCTAAAGTGTGTTCACTTGAGGCTCAGCTAGGATTGCGGCTACATTTCCTATAATGTCCTTAAAATGTCTCTATCCCCAGAAATGGGTCGTCTTTTTACAAGAATAAGCTGAGCCTTTTCCTAGGCTTGATCCTGAGGCATGTTGAGATTCATACAATAAATACCCAAAACCACCTGTGTAAAAACTTTCCAAAAGTTCTGATGACAGAGTATTGTAGTCAGTCTTGATTCAGACCATCTTTCTCAACTTCTTTGTGAAAAATTAATTTTTATAGAATAGCCTTCTACATTCCTTCACAGTACCACTTAGGGAGGCAGGAAACTAATGATGTAGTCCATAGGATCTGAAGTGAGACCGACCGAGATTAAGAGCTCAGTTTGTCCACACAGTAGTTAAATAAATTTGGTCCAGTTGCTAAGTCTAATTTTTCTTATCTAATATCATACAGTTATTGTAAGAATTATGTAAGACTATTTAGGAATGTGATTGACAAGTAAGCACTTAAGAGCATTAGCTATTATTATTATTATCCTAATCATTATTGATGCTGGCTCTTCTTTAACAAAGCTTTTTGGCATTCTAGAAAATTCTCTTTCATAGTCTGGGGATTCATAGTGAGCTGAAATCAAGCCTGGAGCTGATTTTCCAGGCCAGTTCATCAGCTACCTACACCCTTCTCTATTCCCAGAGTCAAATTTCACTTTCGGATTTTCAGGGCACAAATAATTGGAGGGGTTAATCTTAGCTCACCCCTTTATCTTTATTATGGGTTCTAGAACATTAACAATCAAGTTCTGCCTATGAATCTGTTTCAAAGGGAGTTTTCTAGGGTTCCTGGCCACATTCTCTGCTCTGCATTTTCTTTTTCAAAACAAATAATAGAGGGAGAAAGTCCTTATCTTCATGCCACTATCTTTCCTCAGAATTCATCAGTCAAAAAAGACCTTAGAATTATTTTTTTCAAAGTGTGTTCACAACATCACTTTGAGAAGGGGAGTATGCTGGTTAACATTTGGAACCTGGGTCCCACTCCAAACTCCTAGAGCAGAATACAAGGAGGTGGAACTCCAGAATACATAAGTTTTTTTTTCAAAATACTCCTGAGGTGATTGAAATGCAGGATGCTTGAGTCCAAACTTTGAGTAGCACCACCCTACCCAAAAAGTTTGAGAACCAAGATATCAAAACATTATTTACTAAGCCTTATCTGTAAAGGGCCAGTAAAGCAAGACTTAACATGACTCACCAAGGAGAGCTAGACTTCGAAGATTTGGCTTTTCCTGTTGTCACACACCACATGGGAAAATGGTATGAATGAAAGAGTTAAAAAAATAATTGATAGTCCCTGTTCACAGTTTCATATATTTATTACATACAATATTAGCAAAGAAATTGATGATCAACTCCCTCAGATTTACTTCTAGCTGTTCTAAGGATATGTGTTTCCTCTGACTCCTTAAATGTTGTCCCTTTTAGTGCTAAAAGTGACATCTGATTCCTCCTCCTCAGCTATTAGCTTGTATTAATTATGGGACCCAAGGGTGCTGTACTTTCTTTCCCTTCAAGCTAAGCCACCATTAAGACCCTTCACTAGGGCAGCCATTTGCTTACAGTGAGCCCCATCTCACCTCCTGTTTCTATTACTGTCTGTGAAAGGTTTATCCCTACAACATTTGCAAAACATTCCTGCATTCTTAGATATCTTAAGACATTAAATCCTACAGTCATGTGACTTTCCATTGTGTAAAATCCTTATCTACATGTCTTAAAGCAGCCTCACACAATTGTAATCATTCTCCCACCATTGTGGGAGAGTGATGCCGCTCTATAGCCCCTGCTGGCTTCTGTCGCACCTCCTCTTTCTATCCCTGTTCCAGCCCATTTTACAGTGCCTGGGAGGAAAGTTCCAGCCAGGGTGAAAAGGCTTCCTTGAAGGCAGGCAGGGCTTCCCTGACCTCTCTGAGAAGAACATCACTTTTCTCCCAGAGACGGAACAGCCTTGCCCACTAGCAGCGACGATACTTTCACATTGTTTGGATCAGTTTTCTGGCGCCATGTCCTAGGGTTGGTGCTTGATGGAACAATCTCTGACATTGCACAGCAATCTCTCCATGGCCCTCTCACTTAACCACTAGGCAGTTAGTTCTAATCTTTGGGTAGTAATTGATCCATGCTAAAAACAGATGCTGTACTGGGATTATTAGTTAACAAGAGCAGCCCACAGAATATAATCCCTATTTTATAGGCCATAGCAACCTAAGGATTTTTTTTTTGAAGTCACAATGGCAACATATCATTTCTCTACTTTGGCTTCCTTTCATGATAGTAGAATTTCTAGAATTCCTTCTCCTAGGTGCTCATGAACAGAGACATGAGACATCATGAGACAGAGACAGAGACATCAGCTATCATATTGCCTCTGACAGCTGCCCCTTTCCTGCCCTGGCCCTGACATCTGCAGTGGCCCCATGGCTTATGTGCCCCTTCTATCCCCCACCCACTGGCAGAGAAGACAGTAGCATTTTACACTGATACCTACTAGAGAACAAGGTACCTTACAGGATGCTCCGATTGGCTGGTGAGGCTCCTTTCCCCCATGGCAGAACTGCACCCTGAGAGCACATCTTGAATCAGTGCTGCTTGGTGGTCAGTATATTATCTCCCAGAAAATTTGGCAAAACTTCTGTCCACATTCCTATTTTTCCAAGCCAAGCAGTAAGTGAAGCAGCAAGCTGTGTTCACTTCTTTTCTGATACAAGTCTTCAGGCTGAGTTCATTTGTAAGATACTGTTCAGTTTCCATACAAGTATATCCTGAGCGTGTTCACCTTATTTCTGTCATGGGCATACTCAGATTTTTTAAACTCTTAGAGAAAATAGAGCCTTGCCTTATACTCAGATCTTCCCTTCCCAAACTGCTGCTTTTACTGAACTCTGTGAATCCAAGTACTCAAAACCTTAGTACTCAAGTACTAAGACCTACTTGCAAGCTCAGCCTAGAGTCCTGTACTACTTTTGGGTTTTTTTTTTATGAGCATGTAAGTTCCCTAAGGCTGGTGTATTAGCTATCTATTGCTGTGTAACAAATTATCCCCCAAAGTTAGTGACTAAAAACAACCACCATTTATTATCTCACAGTTTCTATGAAATGGGAATCTAAGAGCAGCTTAGGTGGGTTTGTTTCAAAGCCCTTTATAATATGTAGATATGATAGGATATGATTTGCAGATATGATAAATATGATAAAGACTGTAGTCAAGGTGTTGCCAGGGCTGCGCTACTCTCAAGGTCAACTGGAGGAGGATTCCCTTGCAAACTCACTCCCATGGCTGTTGGCAGGCCTCAGGTCCTTGCTGACTCTTGGATGAAGACATCAGCTCCTCATCAAATGGGTCTTTCCACAAAATTTCTCACAATAAGGCAGCTGGACTCCCTCAGAGTGAAGGCTCCAAGAAACAGAGAAAGAGAGAGACAGGGAGATACAGATAATCAAAGATAGATAGCAGCAGACAGAAAGAGAGGGGAAAAAAAGACAGAGAGAAAGAAAGAGAAGTTCTCAGGACTCCTGTGCCTTGTCATATGGATTGTGTGTGTATAAAACTCCTCCATTATAATTTGACAATATTTCAGGATAGTCATTTAATAGTGTTGTTAGGAAGTTCTGATGGGTGTTGTGCTAAAGTAGAACTCTTAAGAAATGGCACATGACAACTATGGGACTATTAAATTAATTTATTGCCATAACACTAAACAGCAAAATACCAAATAATCCAAAGTAATTGGCTGTTTAAAATCACATTTTCAAAACAGTCTGTGATTAAACTGTAAATTGCTTATTAGCTTAGCAATGGTAAAATAGGATAGATTTATACTAAAATGTTTTCACAAAATATTTTTGCCAGAAATAAAGATTTTCCCTGAAATGATTTGTGAAAGACTGAATAAAGCTATATCGCAAACGAGGCCACCAACTTTATGTTTTATGTTTCAATATTTATGCTTTATTGTGGTGGACTAAATAATGGATCTCACCAAAGATGTAACATCCTAATCCCTGGAACCTATGAATATTACTTTATATGGCAAAATGGAGTTTGCAGATATGATAAAAATTAAGGATGTTGAGATGGGAAAATTATTCTGGATTATATGAATAAACCCAATGTAATCACAGGGTCCTTGTCAGGGACATAGAGGAGTTGTCAGAGTGAGATAACAGTGATTTGATGACAGAAGCAAAAACAAAAAACTAAACAAAATTGACAATGCTAAATTGCTAGCTTTGAAGACAGTGGATAGTGGCCACGAACCAAGGAATAAAGGCAAGCTCTAGGAGCTGGGAAAGTCAAGTGCGATAAATAGATTCTCCCATGAACTCTCTAGAAGAAACCAGTCCTGCTGACACCTCCAGTGAAATTGATTCTGAATTTATGGCCTCCCAAATTGTAACAGAATAAATCTGTGTTGTTTTAGGCCCCCAGGTAATTTACAGTAATTTGTTACAGCTGTGATAAGAAAATAGCCTTCGAAATGAAATAGTTAGAGGTCTCTCAGCATTTTCAAAAGTATTTCATGATGAATTACACATCTTGAAGCTTTTTCAAAAAACCTGTAGTCCATTCTCCAAATACAGAGGGAGACAACACTTCTACATGATTAAAGGCCTGGACTGGGAGGAGATTCCTCCTCAAGGTGGCCTGTCCCTACTCCGGAGGGAGGTGGGGCTGGGAGGAAAGCTGTGGCACAGCCCCTCCATCCAGGGACGAAAGTGGAAGAGGCCCTTGCAGCAATCCTCCTGGGGTCGCCAGTGGGCAGAGCCCAGGGAGCACATCACAGTTGGATCCATGGAAATCCACGGTTTCTGAGATTGTACAGCGGCTCTACCCCTGAAGAGAATTAGGGGTTTCCACTCATCTCTACAAGCAGGGATAAGGTAAGGACTTCCAACTTATCCTTGTCTTCCATGGTCCAAGTCACGCACTCCCGTCCTTCCCTGAACTATCCATCACATGCTGAGTTGACAGAGAGGCAACATTTCAAACAAGGTTGGAAAGAGTTGGAATGTGAAAATATTTATTTCACAAAATATGCATGCCTCCCCTCAAAGCACTCCAAAAAAAGTCTCAAATAATCAGACTAATTACTGAGACAAAACTTGGGACATTTTCCTAGCCACTGTGGGATTAATTATTTTATTCAGAGGCAAAGAAATTTTAGCATGACATTGAGAGATGCCCTTATTCCTAGAGAATGAATGGTGGGCGGATCCTGTTCTTACAAAAAAGGAGCGGTCTCCAAGGGAATCTAACAAAGTTTCCAAAATTGAAAGTGTGGGACAGCCTCAGGGGTGTGGCTCTCTGTCGGGGAGTGAGGATGGGTGGCAGGGGACATGGTCAGCTCTTAACTGGTGCTGGTGGCTTAGCTCTGATAGACCCCACCTAAGAAAGCACTCAGGGCTCAGTGAGCAAAGAGTTTGGAAGCTCAGTGCAGAGATGTGCGAACGGCCTCTGGCTGCCTGCCGCTTCTGCAAGCTGACACCGCGAAGGGGCTCACCGGCAGGCAGGGCTGCTGTGCCTATACTGTAGCAGGGCAGGCACTTCAAAGGACGGTGCCCAGCACAAACCCCACTGTGCAAAATGAAGAAAAATGCTCGACAGACTCTGGCAGCGCCTTGTCCCCAGTCCCACAGCACACTATTAGTCTTTAGGAGAAAGGAAAAGTCCCCAGTGACTCCACAGAATATCTCCCATGACAGCACCCACGTTCAGAACAACCTGAGCTCTGAGCAACTTCCCTCATGCAGCTGGACTCTGGGGGCATGATGCCGGTCCATCAGAGGTTTTCCACATTTCTCTGGCCCTCAGTGTCTCTTTATGAGAGAACCACGACATCATCATCACGTGAGGGGCCCCGCAAGCCGCACTTGTTCTCTAAGCATTGCCATCAGCACTGCCCACAGACCCTGAAGGACACCATCCCCAGATGAGAGACTGGCAGTTCTGAAGATAGAAGCCCCAAACCAGGATGTCCAGTGGCTCCTGGGTTTTTCTTAAATGAGCACCTTGAGTGACTCGCTGATTCCCCAGGCCACTTGCAAATTCTTTAGAAAGGAAAGGCATTTATTGGATACATATCCCAAAACAAAGCATTTTAGCAATTGGCATCCTGCTTCAGCCTGATTTTAGTTCACTCCAATGCAACCCAGGACATCAAAGATGGAAATCAATGTCCCGACATCAGAGGGCAGGCCTCCCTGCTGCTGGAAGTACACCCTGGGCCTGCACCTGCAGGACCCTGGTCTCTGTCCTAGATGCCTGCCTCCTGAGGAAGCAGGGATTCTGACCACTAGAGACAGGGGGGCCCTGGTGTGGGGTATGCGTAGTCTTATCACCACAGCATCGACTCCTGGGGCAAAGGCAGACACGCAGAGTTCCTGCTGGATACAATGGGGATTTTTTTAATATTTTTTTTAATTTTTAAATTGCAGTTGACATACAGTATTATATTAGTTTCAGGTGTACAATGTAATGATTAGATGTTTGTATAACTTACAAAGTGATCACCCAATAAATCTAGTAGGATGGAAGTATTTTTTAAGTGCTTCAACTCTCAAATTATTTGGGGGTCAGACTGCGTAAACCACTTAGCAAAAGCTTAGTTTTGCAAGAAGCAAAAAAAAAAAAAAAAGAGGAGGACAGATTGCCCTCCATACCCCATCTTTACAACATAGCCACCAAGTACTATACTATGTCTGGCCAAGGACAAAGGCAAAACCGCTAATAAAACTTCTTGCTGTCACTGCTCGCTCCCAGGATATTGCCATAATCAACTCTGGCAGGGATTGGCCCTGCCTCCAGGATTTGCTGTCCTCTGGGTGGTGGTGGACCACTCCGCAACAAAACGCCTTCATCCTGCTCCTTTTCTCCAGTCTGTTCTACCACTACTACCCTGCTCACCAGGGAAGTCTCCTTCCAGGTGCCCTCCAGACACCTGAGCTGTGACTCTGGGTTCCAGTAGAGGACCTATTAAAGCATGGTTCAAATTCTTTGGCTTTTATATTGCCTGTCTGCTAATCTTTAGACACATAAGCCCATGGCCAGATGGAGCACATTAACCCAACATCCGGCAGAGAGAGTAACCACTCAAATTAACCCCACAGTCAGAAGAAAATGTAAAATACGTGGCCAGAAAAGCAATTACAGGCAGAACTGGCTACATATTTGCAAGGCCCAAGTGCAAACTAAGTCTGTGGGGCTGCTGATGAAAAAAAAAAATATTCAGAGTTTCAAGATGAGGACGGCAGAGCATTATATCAAGCATGGGCCCTTCTAAGCATGGGGTCCATGCAACTGCATAGGTCACACACGCATGAAGCCAGCCTTGATCGCAGGGAATCATTTTCTACTTCCTGAATTGCCACTTTTCACCAAGGATTCACCAGACACGTCAAGGCTCTGTACTCAACAATCCACAAGAAGCCTCAGCCCACTCCAACTGGAGAAGAGAGCTTGTAGGTTATGAGGCTGGAATTTGTTATTCCTCTGCGCCTGATCACGACGCACTACAGCTACACCTGGGCTATTGCATTAAAAAAGAAGAAAAGATCTTGATCTAGGAAGAAGTTCCAGACACCTCCCAACAACCCCCAGCTTGCTGGTGCTTGCTCTAGTCTTTGTAGTTTCTGCCTTCCTGGCTCCACAACTTGGCTTTGATATCTGATTCTGGCATCCGCTCTTTGGTAACCATCCAGATGCCACCTTCTTGCTTCTCAGACTCTGGTTTCTGGCACTGGTCTCTGTTCTGCTGGCTCCTCAGGTTTTCATGTCCCACAATTTCTGTGAGCAGCATTCCATTGCCTCCCCTAGTTCCACGTAATCTCACTGGCCAAACTAGCCCCCTTTCCTCTGCTAATTAGGAAAGACAATGTAATCGGAAGATACCATATGTAGCCACAACCTGGTAGTTAATTTCAGAAGAGCTGATATGAAACCACCACCATATTCTTTCTTGACTTGTCTATTTACTCCTCCTTGAAATTCACTTTTCTTACCTTCTTTGGCACTATACTTTCCTTGCCTGCCTCATACTTCACGCTAATGCTTTCTCCTTTTTCTCTTTTAGTTAGTCCTCCTTTTTTTTCTGCCTTTTCCATCTCTAGAGGCACAAGTACCAACTTCTTGCCTTACTTTGCCATAAATGGTGGGATTGCCCATATTTGTTCCTCTCTTCTCTTTTCTATGATTTTTATTGCATATCTCTTATCAGTTTTTGACCTCCAAACTTTTATCTCCATCCCTGACCTCATCCTAAACTACTTGCACGTTTCATTGCCCTCTTCTTCATGGATTCATATATTTTGCCTATCAAAGAGGCACAGTTATTATCTCCGACTCTCTCTAAAGAATGTTATTTCCTCTGTCTTCCTGATCTTAATAAAAGGCACTATCAGATTTCTCAAGGCGAAGAACAAAGTAGCCATCATTTATTCTGCTATCTTTTTCATCTGTTTAATCCAGCCAATCAGTAAGGCCTACTGGCTCTATTTCCAAATGTTATCTTTTATTGATACACTTCTTGCCAAAGACTCTGCCATCTACCTGGTCTGAGTCCCATTAATTCTTTCCTTAATTATAGCAATAGCCTTCTAAATACTTCCTTCTTATACTTTTACCTGCTAAAAATCTTCTCTTCAAATAGACCAGAATGATCTCTTTTAAAAATAAGTCGGATAAATGTAATTGCTCTACTTGACACTCTCCTATGGCTTCCCATTGCATTTAGAATGAAATCCAAATGCTTTACAATTCTGACACTTACCTCTCCCACTTCAAGTCTTAACACTCTTTCAATTGATTTGTTCAATGTAACTGCATTTTTCTCTTCTCTCAATCACACGACAGAGACTTTCACCTTGCTTTGTCTAACCACTGGAATATTTCCTCATATCTTCATATAGTTGAAATTTTCTTATTATTACTTCTGCAAAGTTTCTGCTGGCCACCCTATCAAATATTGCCTGTCCCACCATCTGATTTCTCTAGATGATCCCCCAACCCCTACCCCACTGATTTCCTTCCTTCCTATCTCTTTCCCTATCTTTTTCCTTTTTTTCTTTCCCTCCCTCCCTCCCTCCCTCCCTCCCTCTTTTCTTTCTTTCTTTTCTTTCTTTCTTTCTTTCTTTCTTTCTTTCTTTCTTTCTTTCTTTCTTTCTTTCTTTCTTTCTTTCTTTCTTCTTTCTATGTTTTGTTTGTTTGTTTATTTAGGTATTGGCTTTATTTTGCCTTAGGCAGCAATGTGTCCTGAGCACTTAGAGGAGTTAGCACACAGTATGTATGTACTCTATAAATATTTACTGAACAGACATGTCCACAGAGTTATAAGGGAGACTGCAATTCAACAATATGTGGCTGCTGTCTGTTTTGATTGGAAAATATTTATTGAAACACAACCATATCCCCTTGTTTACAAATTGTCTAGGCTGCCTTTAAACTGCAACAGCAGAGCTGAGTAGGTGCAACTGAGACCATAAATCTTGCAAAGCTGAAAATATTTACTATTTAGCTCTCTATACAAAAAGTTGGTGATCTTTGCAATAGTATATGCCAGCTCACATTGCCATTCAAATGAAAAGGTATACACATTGTATAACCAAATGTACTGAAGGAAAACTAAAGCCATGGGCCCTTCCAGGAGGTGCTGGGGACACTACTTGAGGAAAAACTAAGCTAAGCAAAATGTGATGCAAAATACAGTACTCCAGAGTTGGAGAAGATAGGATGAAAGTTTTTATTAGTGGCTTGAATCAATTTAAATATAGAAACTACGACTTAAAACTATCTAACGTTACTAACAGAACACAAAATTTAGTAAAACAACACACCTTGATAATATGACCAGCAATAATCAGGGAGGGATATAGGATCAGGTCTAAATATACCATTCTCTTCAGTAATAAGCATAGCAAATTGCTAAGGGTGCCAAGATGATTCAATGGAAAAAATAGTTCTTTCAATAAATGGGGCTGGGTTACTGAATATCCACATGCAAAAAACAACAACAACAACAAAAGAAGTTAGACCCCTACCTCACAGTATGCACAAAAATTAATTCGGTATGGATCAAAGACTTACTGTAAGAGCTTCAGTTACAGAACTAGCAGAAGAAAATGTAGGTGTATGTGTCTTTATGACCTTAGTATTAGGCATTAATTTCTTAGATAAAATACCTAGAACATGAGCAATAAAGGAAATAAATAAATTGGCCTTGTCTTCCTCTGCCTGGCTTATTTCACTTAGCATAATGCTCTCTAGGTTCATCCATGCTGTCTCAAAGGGGAGAATTTTCTTTTTTATGGCTGAGTAGTATCCTAGTATGTTATATGATTTCATCCATATGTGGAATCTAATAAAGCAAAATAGAGAGACAGACTTGCAGATAGAAAGCATGCTGACAGCTGTGGGGCAGTTGGGTTTGGAGTGGAAGAATGGAGTGAAAAGAAAAAAACTCATGGGCACAGGCAACAGTGTGGTGATTGTGGTGGGGGTGGGGTTGTGGGGCCATGGAGGAGAATATGGGGAGGTAAACGGTGATGGATGAAGATCTGACAGGGGATGGTGAACACACCATATAATATACAGATGATGCATTATAGAACTGTACACCTGAAACATGTATACTTTTATTAATCAATGTCACCTTAATAAATTCAATAAGAAGGAAGTGAAAGAAAAAATAAATTGACCTTTATCAAAATTTTTTTTAAAAAGAAACTTTTGCATTTCTAGGACATTGGCAAGAAAATGAAAAGACAAGGCACAAAATGGGAGAAAACATTTGCAAATCATATGTCTGTTAAGGGTCTGGGATATAAAATATATAAAGAGCTTTAACAACTCGACAATAAAATAACAATCAAATTTTAAAATGAGCAGAGGGCTTAAATAGACACTTTTGAAAGATACACAAATGGCCATTAAAATGTGAAAAAACACTAAACATCATTAGTTACTAGAGAAATACAAATCAGAACCACAACGTCATATCACATCACCCACACTAGGGTGGCTATAATAAAATAGATAATAGCAAGTTTTGGCAAGGATGTGGAGAAATTAAAGCCCTCATACCTTGCTGGTTTGGAATATAAAATGGTTTGGCTACTTTGGAAAACAGTTTGGCATTATTCAAAAGGTTAAATATAGAGTTATCATGTAACCCAATAATTCCACTCATAAGTATATACTGAGAATTGAAAACACGTGTTCCCAATTAAAATCCATATAACTTTTCATAGCACCATTATTCATAATAGCTAAAATGTAGAAAAAAGCCAAGTGTTCATCATCTAAAGAATGGATAAACAAAAACAATGGATAAAAATATGGTATAGTCGTGACAATGGAATATCATTTGTAATAAAAAGAAATTAAGTACTTATATCTTATACAATATGAATGAACCTTGTAAACAGTGTGTTGAGTGAAAGAAGCAACATCCATATACTGTATGATTCCATCTGTATGAAAACTACTTGGTTGAGCTTGCGTTAGTCTACAATAAATTTAGTTAAGTAATACCATTTACAGGGCTATGGAGAAAATGAACAAATCCTTGAAAAAAAATTAAATGGTTATATAACAGAGACCACAATCCTTATAGTCTTGAGGTCTATAATTGAAGCACTAATCCTCACCGTTGCCCTTGGTCAGGGCAGGTTAGAACAGTTGCAGAGGTTTCTGCTAAGTGTTGGTCTTCTTCACTATCGCTCTTCTTCCACAGATCAGGAATTCAGTGTGAGTGTTATGCAACTGCCAAGAAAATCAATTCCTACTGTATACTCAAAGACTAGGGAAACAATCCACCCATGGACCTGACAGCCACTGTAAGCCTGGCTTTAGTCAGGACTCCAGCTATTATTACTTGGCCCCCTTTTACTTACTCCCTCTTTTCACAAGAGAGCCATAATAAGCTTCAAGTCTCCTAACGCAGATATCAACTCAAATTCAGCATGCAATAATTCTCAAAATGTTCGGGTATTCCCGTTTCCACAGTTTAAAGGCACTGAAGTTAAGTTATCATGGGCCTTTGGGGGGATGAAGAGGGGAAATCATTATACTATATACTTGCTCTGGGGTTGCAGGACTCTCCTAGGGATCTTAACACCTTTTCTGTTAATGGATTCTGTATTTGAAAAGCAGCTCAGGTTCAGAAACTGAATGGGAAATCGGGGCTGTTTATTGAAGTAATTGCCTGCACTTCCATTCTTACCACCTTCTGGCTGTAGATATGAAACAGCACCCTTGTTAGCTGCCTATCTATTTTGCTCATCTAAACACCATCCTCAGTTACCCATCTCTGCAGATCTTGACTGCCCCTGCCTCTGATCTCTCTGGTTGTTACAGTAATTGTGACTTCCTGATTTCTGGCTGTAAGCATTGCCTGCTATTGTCTATTACTTTGGTGCCTCATAATCCACCCGGATAGTAAAGAGCCCAGGTCTGTGAACCCTTCTCCTGCTATGAGCTCTTGCCTGTAGAGAAGATCCAGCCTTGAACTTCTCAGTGATACTGGTTGTCCCTTTCACCAGCACATCCCGCATCACCTTGGTGATGGGACTTCATCATCCAGTGGGTCTTCTGGCCTTATACAGTATATTCATTCCAGTATGTTCACCTCCCTGAGGTTCTTTATTCAATACCAAAGAAATTCAGCTATTTCCACTTAAACTTTTAACAGCAGCTCCCCCCCGCCCCACCAGACAGTGACTTTGTCCCATTCTCTACATTCCTGGCAAGATATCATTAAATCATATGTCCTGAAAAAGTACTGCTAGGCAAATGAACTTTTGCTTATCCATCTGGTATTGTGGGCCATTCATCAAACAACTTAAAGCCTAATCTCAAAGATTCTTCACAGGTCCTGTGGCGCTTTGTGACTTATCAAATATACAAGCTAATTCTTGCCTCTTTCATGGCATGTACTTATAAGGCTCAGTCCTCCCTTATAAGGCTCAGAATGACTGACATTTATTTCTTATTATCATACTGGTAGCTAAGAGAGGAGATGGGACAGCTCCTTGAAGGAATATGTATTGCATTGCTAGGGAGAGGTTTTTGCAATATCTTTCTGCAGAGTTCTTCAGAGAGTGGGAAGCCACCCCTGGAGTTTAGACAGGTCTGCACAACCCCAAATCATCAAGATCATCCATCCACACAGTTATCTCCAACTTATGTTTCAGGTTCCCAAGTGTGACATTGTGATTTTTAATGAGCAATATATACTCAGTCTTTGTCTCATTAAACCCTTGGAATTTCCTAAGTGATGAGAGCAATAAAGGTGTCTTTTGCTATGCTAATGAGGTAACTTGTAGAAAGCACTTAAGGTAGGGGCTGGTTGCTGGGAGAACCAACCATGTGACTGGAGGGCTGAAACTTTCAGTCCAACCCCCCTGACGTCCTGGAAGGAACTGATGTAGGTTGAGTTCAGTCAACAATGGCCAGTCACTTAATCAATCATGATGTGATGAAGCCTCCATAAAAACCCAGGTGAGGCAGTTTAGAGAGCTTCAGGTCGGTGAATGCTTAAGATGGCAAACTTAATCAATAAATGTGTGTTCTGACTGCTCCACTGACCATCTTTCAGTGGTCAGTGGTCACTGACCATCTGACTGCTCCCTTAATCTTTTTCCTTCTCCTCGTGCCTCTGTATTCCTGAGACACAACAGTATTGGAATTAGGCCAGTTAATAACCCTGCATGCCTCTAAGTGTTCAAGTGAAAGGATAAGGTTCATGTCTCTCATTTTACATCAAAAGCTAGAAATGATTAAGCTCAGTGAGGAAGACACGAAATCTACTCCTGGTGAAGATACTGTAAAAATTGTTGAAGTGATAACAAAGAATTTAGAATATTACGTAAACTTAGCTGGCAAAGCAGCAGCAGATCTGAGAGAATTGACACCACTTGTGAAAGAAGGTCTGTGATAGAATGCCATCGAACAATACCATATGCTACAGAGAAGTTGTTCATGAAAGGAAGAGTCAATCAGAGCAGCAATTTTTACTGTTGCATCACATTAAGAAATCGCCACAGCCACCCCAGCCTTCAGCCACCACCGCATCACCTGTCAGCAGCCATCAACATTGAGGCAAGACTCTCTCCTAAAGGCTCAAGTGATACTTAGCATTTTTTAGCAATAAAGGTAAAGTGACTAAGAATAAGGACTCATTTCTTTCCTGTGTTCTACCTCCTCCTCACTCAGTCGTTCCAGCAGAGAGCAGCTGGTGCAAGCACTCCAGGGAAGAACAAACGTGGAGGATTTGAAGAGCAGAGTGCAAGTTAGCATGGCTGGAATGCACAAAGGAAATGGAGTCAGGTGAGGTAGAAGACTGCTTTTTATAGAGAGTGTGTCTATTTGGCAGGTTTGGGGCTGTTATAAAGAGCTTGAATTTTATCATAGGTAACCTGAGGAGAAGTTGGGGGATTTGAAGCAGAATAGCGGTATACAATAATCCATATTTTTAATTTGAAGGAATATTTTGTTGGGGTTCTTAAACATGGGATAGTTTAGGTACTTACTGGCACTACCAGAAACAGTATACTAACAAAATCCTTATAAGGGAATAACTTTCAGTGTAAAACCGTACTTATTTATTCAAAAATATGACTAGAATAAGTAATAAGAGTCTATAAATTTGGTGAATAGCTAAACTATCATTAATATATAATTAGCTCCCATATTCCGTATAGGAGAATCAGACTGCTATGGATACAGGGACTTCCTCAGGATTTCAGCCTAAGTACAGAAAAGTAAAGCCTGTGCATTTTTTCCCTCTGTCCTCAGTCCTAACCACGACAGTAAACCCCTGTGCTTCATAAGAATAAAAAAATGTCAACTGTTAAAAGAAGGAGGAGGAAGAAAAGAAGAAAAAAATTACTAATTGACCCAAGATGGAAGTTAAAACTACATTAGTCTTTGTCTTAATTCATACCACTTTCAACTAGTACCAAAGATTTATCTAGCTGCCTTCATTTCTTTCTTTTCCATTGCTTATCTTTTCATATTTCTGTCAAATGTGGTATGAGATAGTTTTTAACAGAAAACAACATATAATATTATGAGAGAAAATAAATAGAGAATAAAAAAGAAGAAAGTGAAAATAAGGTTAGAAATATGAACGAAAGACAGGAAAAGGCATCAAACTAAAAATTAAGAGCCTGACTTTATCTGACTTGCTGGCTAATTTTTTGAGTGATACATGGACTTATGCAAACAAAGCACTTAGAAGTAAATGGAAAATGTGCTTCTAACCATCTTAGATACAAAACCAACAGGTTAATGTAATTATCATAGTGCAAAGCATCACAGTACCAAAGACATAGCTATGTATCAGGCTTAACATGGCAGACTGACTGCAGGTATTTATCTCCCCCACAAACACCTTTAAAATGACAGTAAATAATTTTTAAGCGGGCAAAACAATGAAAACATGTTGGGCAAGAAATTTCAACACATTTTTAGAAGGCAGAGGGACATCAGGAAACTTGACAGCAAATTAAGAAAGCTTCAGAAATACTACTGCGAATAAGGTAGTTTAAACCACAGAAGACTCACGACCTAGAGGTATCAAATATAGCCAGGGTGGACAGGGGTCAGGCTGAAAATAGGCATTTAAAGCCTATATAAAAACTGGTTGAACTTCTATTTTTTTTCCTTCTCCTTTAGTGGGCTGCTTATGTTCCCTACCACCATTCCTCTCCCAAAAGTCTAGAGCCCAAGCAGAAAGTGAGAGGGAGAAATGAGATTTTAAAAATTAGGGGGAGATGGCAGGGGATAATGGGGGAAGGAGAGAAGAGTTTTCAGGAAC
>PVKM010009622.1:0-23263 GCA_004027735.1 Carollia perspicillata
TTTCCAATGCCTATTCAGTGCCTTCAACACGGCAGGGGCTCAGCAAGCACAGAGGTGAATGAATGAATGTGAAATATATATTTGTTTGTTGTTGATACCTGTGACCCCAACTCTGTTGGGAGATATTAAGGAAGGTCCTAAAAGAGTTTCACATATTTTGGCATCCTTGGGAGAAATCAAGTCTGACATAGGACCAAAGGCCCCAGATTCACCAAACTGTCTCCTACTATTGGATACGCAGCTGGCTACCCTGTAATATTTGTGGGAAACATGCTAGTAAAATGTTAACAATTTCTTGACTTAATTCTTGTAATTATATCTTTTACTAGGAAGCCCCTATGTCAGCCTCTTCTTTTTTTTCCTTACAATGGGATCCACTCATAAAATCCTTTGAATTGCGGGATTACAATGGGCAGAGCTGGCCTCTTGGACAATGTTTCCTGCGTAATCGTGCAGGGTCCCCACCCAGAAGAGCCCCACACTTGGTTCAATGCTTTAATGTCACCATCTTGCAATTCTTAAAAAATTTGAGCAAGGAGCCCATATTTCATTTTGCACTGGGTCCCACAAATCATGTAGCCAGTCCTGCCGATGGGTACATGACGCACTCTTCCCAACCCTTCCCAGTTTGCTTGGACTTTCCGAATTGTAACACCTAAAGTTCCTCAAAACAGGAAAACTTTCTGTACCAGGCAAACCAGAACAATTGGTTGCCCTACTCTTGGTCCTCAAACTGTGAACATATGAAGCATGTTTCCTATTGTTCAATTAATAGTATGACCTAAAAACTTATAAACAGAAGAGTCCATTTGGAACATGTAAAATCCTATGGCAAACTCCACCTGTGACTTCTGAAAATTAATGTTTCTAAACACAACATATGCATCCCTGCTAACTCCAGTTCAAAGATTTATCAAACCATGCTTTTCAGTTACAAGGGACCTCTTTCAAAATGCAGCTGTGGGAACGGGTTGCAGAGCCCAAGGTCACCGGGAGGGCTGTAGCGGGTGTGTGAGCATCTGGAATCAATGTATATGTGCGTGTGAGCACTGACTATGAACAACACCCAAAGCTTTGATCACTTTCTCAGATCCTTCAGAGACCATGAAAAGGATAATGTGGCTGTTTACTGGCGGTTGGTGTTAAAATTCGGGGGCGTTCCAGAGGAAGTTCTAAGGTGCTCTTCTCTAAGGGTCCCAACGTACAGGGTCCTCTAGGGCATCCGTGGAACAAGTCCATTCTGTTTTAGGGCCAGAAGTTTTAGACCTAACTCACTCCAGTGACCAGACTCTTCCAAAAAAGTCTTCCTAACAGGACATAATATGTGTGATGTTGATTCTATATTCATTTTAATACCTTACATATACGTATCTATTCTGGGCAGCAAGGCAGACACTGTAGCTTCTCCAGATTTTAACCTAAGAGTTATAATACCATCATATGTGCTCTCAATTAAATTATACACCCAGGATCTATAAGGTCTGCACAATATTTAATCATAATATTTTTTTTAAAATAGTGCCTTTGGGAAAAATCTAAAATGTAGTGGTTGCAACTTTTCATCAGAAATGGCAATACATGAATTTTCCATAAATTTCAACCCTAAAAAAAAATCTTGAATACGCTGTAAATATCAAAGTCCCAGCTCAGAACTGGTTTAGCTGCAAAGCCTGTGACAGATTTAATTGAAAGCTAGATTAATCAACTAGATAAACATGGTTGGCCTTAATGCCCACTGATTTGTGACAGATTTGTTTAATCAACTAAATTGTCTAGAAAGCTCCTTCTTTCCTATCTTGCAATGCCCCCTTCTCTGTGTTTTCCCTCTGAAACTACTCACTTCCTTGGGGAATACAGGGTATGAACACATTCATTCACTCAAATATTTACTTCTTATCTGCTATATTCTGGGCATTGCCCTCAGGACTGGGGATACAGTGGTCAACAAAACATAGCGAGGTGACGGCTTCACAGAGGTTACAAAATGCCTGTCTCGGTTTACACTGCCACCAACAGTGTGTCGTGTTCCCACTTCACCACGTGCTAGCCAGCACATCGTGTTGGTCTTTCTGACTGTATTTGCTAGAATTGAATGGGTACATCATCGTTATCTAGTTTCCATTTTCCTGATTAGTAATGAAGTTGGTAAATTACTTGCCATTCAATTTTCTGTCCTATAAATTTTCAGTTCACATCCTTGGCTTATATTTCTATTGGACTGTATGTTTTTCCTATTAACTTACCTTCTTTTGTTTTGTATTCTGGATATTGTCTTCTGTCTGGTTCCTAGGTCCTGATGCATGTGTTCATGTACAAGTGATTTTTAAAGAAGCATTACTTAAGAATTACTTACAAGGAAGCGGATATATATGGGGAAAACTGGTAAGAGAGTGGGTAAAGCAGGACAGGAAAAGGAAGGAAACAAAGCATGGGTGTGCTCTCAGGCAAAGTCCGGAAGAAGGCGGTCTCTGCCGGATACCACGGGGCTCCGGAATGCTGCACACCCACCTGGCATTGGTCAAAGGTCACGTAGGATGTAAATTCTTTGGCATTTCTAGCTTTCCGCATGTGTGGGGGCAAAAGATTCTAGCATGCCTTTTAAGAAGAGCCACAGGAGGTAGCTGTTGGAAGCAAAAATATACCAAGGTAGGTGTGGGGCCCCAAAACAGTGAAAAGGAACAGAAGGTGGAGAGCTGACATCATGGTTATAGACAATAATATTATAAAAAGAGCCTTCAATTTTACTATTAATTCAAGAAATTCAAACAGTAATGTATTTTTACCTGTCATATTTATAAAGATGTAAGAGTTAGACCAAAGTTCTCACCACAAAAGAAAAAAGAAAATTGCAACTATGTAAATGATCTATGTATTAACTAACTATATTGTGGTAATCATGTTGCAGTATTTACATATATAAAATCACTATGTTGTGTACCTTAAACTAATACACTGTTAAATATCAATATCTCAATAAATCTAAGGGAAAAAACAGAACTCACTTGCTCTCATATGTTATTACTAGAATAAAACCTATACTTTTCATTCAAATTTTGAACTTTACCTATTTCGCATGACTTCCCAAATATTTTGTTGAAAGTGTAAGCTGTGAGAAAAACAAAAGTTAGTGTTTACACAAATCAAATGTGACTATTTTTTTAAAACTGCATGTTTGTAGCAAAACTTTTTAATATTAAAAATAATTAGGAGCCTGCCCTGCCTGGTGTGGCTCAGTGAGTTTGGCCTCATCCAACAAACTTGAAAGACTGAGACATATTCCGTTCCCAGCCAGGGCACATGCCTGGGTTGCAGTCCAGAGCTCTGGTTGGGGGCACACGAAGGCAACTGATCGGTTTCCCTTGCACATTGACATTTCTTTCTCCCTCCCTTCCCCTCTCTCTAAAAAATAAATAAATACAATCTCTTTTAAAAATTAGGGGGCTTGGTCAAGATGGTAGCGTAGGTAAACACAGCACTCCCATCCTCCCACAACTGAATCAAAATAACAACTAAACTACAGAACAACCATCACTCAAAATCACCTGAAATCTACCTGAACAGAAGTCCTACAACTAAGGATATAAAGGAGAAGCCACATGAAGACTGGTAGAAAGGGTGGAGATATATGTGGGCTGGTCCCACCCACATATGGTGGTTAAAAATCAGGGGGGACATTTCAACTGCAGAAGACCCCCTGAGGAGCAAGGGGACCCAGTCCCACACCAGGCCTACCAGCCCAGTGTCCCAGTGCCTGACAGAGAAGTCCCTATGAGTTACGGCTGAGAAAACCAGCACAAATTTTGTCTGAACGAGACAGAGAGGCTACTGGAATCCCAGGCAGTTCCTCTTAAAGGACCCACACACGAACTTAATCAGACTCACTTTGAGCTCCAGTACTGGGGCAGCAGCTCAAAAGGAACCAGGGACATACTGGGAGAAACTGAGTCTCCTGGCATCAGCTCAAAAGCTGGAGGGACAGCTTTCTCCCAGACAGAAGTGCTGGCAGAGTACATTGTTCCTTTTCTGAGCCCTCCCTTCACAGAGCCAGCAGGTAGGTGCCATGTAAGTCAACCTGGCTCATACTGTTAACTCCACCCTGGTGATTCCCTCACACTCTGTCCCACCCAACTTTCAGGCCCACCCAAGCTGTTTCCAGTGGCTTTTCCATATGAATAACCTGTCTTGACTCATGCTTCAGACTTTCCTAAAAATCCCTTAACAAGCAGCATCTGGCCTTGGTGTGCCACCTCCCTATGCCCCAGCACTATTGGCAGCTGGCCATGGTACGGAGCTTGTCCTCTCCTGGGGACCTTCAAGACCAGCACAAGTGGCAGCCATCTGCAGATTGTTATGTAGCTCATACTGGGTGGTCCCAGGCAGAACACAGAGGGCAGCTGTCCTGGGTCTGTACTTCTAGGGAGGTCCCAGAGCCAGAGCACCCAGTGGACAACTTCTGACCCTGTCAGAGCACCACCACCCAACCACCTCCATAAGTGACACACTCCAGCAGTGGACTCAGTGGACACCAGAGCCCTGCTGAAGTAAGTCCTGCTCCATGGGGTGGGGCCCTGAACAGCAATGGTCACAGCTAGTCCTTGCAGCTTATCTGCCTGCAGGTAAATCCCTCCCATTGAGGTTCCAACAGCAATCAAAACTCAACTACAACAGAAGGGTGTACACAGCCCACACAGGGTGCGGGGAGGTGGGCACACCTGGATTGACCAGCTCGGTTGAACAGAGAGGCTGTGACACTGGACCCCACAGGACACCTACTACATTAGGCCACTTACAGAGCCCAGTAGATATAACAGCTCTACTTAATGCATGCAAACAAACACAGAGAAGCAGCCCAAATGCAGAAACAAAAAAAATGTCCCAAATGAAAAAACAGGACAAAACTTCAGAGAAAAATACTAAACAAAATGGAGACAAGTAAACTACCAAAAAAAAAAGTTCAGAACACTGGTAATAAGGATACTCAATGAACTTAGGGGAATAGATGAACTTAGAACTTCCAACAGCATAAAAAAGGACATAGAAACCATAGAAAAGAACCAGTCAGAAATGGATACACTAATTGAAATGAAGAATAATTGACAGGGAATCAACGGCACAATGGAGAAGCCAAGAATCAAATCAGCAATTTGGAATATAAGGAAGCAGAAAATACCCAATCAGAAGAGCAGAAAGAGAAAGGAATTCTCCTTCCCCCACCACCAAATGAGGATAGCATAAGGAGCCTCTGGGACAATTTCAACCATACCCACATTCACATCAAAGGGTGTTGGAAGAAAAAGAGAGCACGGATTGATAACTTATTTGAAAAAGTAATGACAGAAAACTTCCCTAACTTGGTGAAGAAATTAGACATACAAATGCAGTAAGAGCAGAGAAACCCAAACAAGATGAACCTAAAGAGGCCCACTCCAAGGCACAGCATAATGAAAATGACAAAGATTAGAGGCAAAGAAAGAATCTTAAAAGCAGCAAGAGCAGTTAGTGACCTACCAGGGAGCTCCGATAAGACTGTCAGCTGATTTCTCAACAGCAGCTTGGCAGAGCAGAAGAGACCGGCACAAAATATTCAAAGCGATCAAAAGCAAGGAGGACCTCCAGCCAAGATTACTTACCCAGCAGAGCTATGATTTAGAATTGAAGAACAGATAAAGAGCTTCCTAGACAAAAAAAGGTAAGGAGTCCAACACCACCAAACCAGTATTACACGAAATGTTAAAGGGTCTTTTTAAAAAATATTTATTTATTTATTTATTTATTTATTTATTTATTTACATTTTTCTGTCTTTTACTCCCATCCCAGTCCATCCCCACAGTGCTCCCCACCTTCCCATTTCCACCTCCCCATTTCCACCCCCACTTAGTTTTTGTCCATGTGTCCTTTATACTTGTTCCTATAATCCCCTCCCTTTTCCCCTGAAATTCCCTCCCCTCTCCCCTCAGGTTACTGTCATCCCATTTTCTATTTCAATGTCTTTGGTTATATTTTGCTTGCTTGTTTGTTTTGTTGCTTAGGTTCCTGTTAAAGGTGAGATCATATACACAATTGAATTCTATGTGGCAGAAAGAAAGGAGCTCCTACCCTTTGCAACAGCATGGATGGAACTGGAAAGCATTATGCTAAGTGAAATAAACCAGGCGGTTAAAGGGTCTTTTTAAGAAAAAGAAAAAGAAAGATTAAAAAATGAACAATAAAATGGTAATAAACATATATCTATCAACAACCAAATTTAAATAACAAAATAAATGAACAAGTAAACAGAAACAAACTCATAGACACAGAGGACATTTTAACAGTTGCCAGATGGGAGGGGGTGAGGGGGGATGGGTGAAAAGGTGAGGGGATCAAGAGGAACAAATTTCCAGTTACAGAATAGTCATGGTGACGTAAAGTACAGCATAGGGATTACATTCTCATCCCTATGTATTCTAATAACCATGGTGTCAGATGTGTCCCAAATTTATAGAATGACCACTTAATAGGTTATATCATGTCCAATCGCTACATTGTATGCCTGAAAGTAATATAATATTGTATGTCAACTGTAATTGAAAAATTAAGTGATTTTAAAAAATGAAGTATAAACAGAAACACAGAAAAAATAGATAACATATAGCAACTGTTTTGCATAGTGCCTAGCACATAGTATTTGCTCAATAAGTATTAGTAACATCATTATTATTGTTAAAGAGAAAAAAAATGAAAGCTTCTAAACAGCATGTATAATTGCTTTCCATTTGCTAAACTATCCATCTTATAGGAGAAAGAGATAACATGCATTTTTTTTTTAATGTGAGATTTGGGGGACACAGAACTTTCAGTTTTTGCTTTATACATGTTGTGTTTAGAACATTTCCAATGATAAGCACATGTTACCTTACAAGTGGTGATGAAATACGGTTTTTAAAATTATGCTTGAGACTTTGACCCTAGAATGTTGGTGATGTTTCCATGAGCATTTTTTCTCTGTTGTTTAGCTGAATGCTTTTGATTAAAACACTCTTTTTTTTTTTTAAGATTTTATTTATTTTCAGAGAGGGGAAGGGACGGAGAAGGAGAGGGAAACATCGATGTGTGGTTGCCTCGCAAGCACCCCCTACTGGAGACCTGGCCCAAAACCCAGACATGTGCCCTGACTGGGAATCAAACCAGGGAATCTTTGGTTTGCAGGCCAGTGCTCAATCCACTGAGCCACACCAGCCAGGGCTAAAATACTCTTGTACTAAGAGTGCTCTCGGTTAGTGTTTCTGTGCAGTGACAAAGGTATCACGACCGTGAGAATCAAGAGACTTGACAGGCAGAGAAAATATACTGCCATGAACATACACAGGAGGATGAGGGGCTGTTTTTAGTTTTGACAACAAAAAGGTAAACCATATTGTTAATAATAGAAGAAAAACTGAATTCCTCTAGTTCCGATGTCTCAGTCATATCTGTGAGGGTGTTGGAAGGACAGTGGATTTTTTAAGTAAATCTCAGTGGGTCACTTCAAATAATGTAGAAGCCAGAATTCTGTGGATATTTAGAATATTAAAGAACAGGCATTTGAGCCAAAGAAATGTTTGCCTACAAAATTTTCTTTCTTTCATTCTCTGCCAGGAGGGTTGCATAAGCCTGTCTTCAGTACCTCCCAAAGCCCTCAGTAAAAGAACGCACACAATAAAAAGACAAAGCCTCCAAGTGGAAATTCAATCGTGTTTATTTTTCTTATACAGAATCAGAGAAGTAAAAACCAGTACCGAAGCCAGGTAGAATGGTTTGATCTGATTGATTTGGCTGCATACTTCCGTATGCATAGCATTCTAAATTGAAAATAAACACACATATGTCATATTACAAAATGTAGGAGTAAATTTTTTAAAAAAGTTAAAGTACTAGCACATAAATGATGTAGTGTGTTAGGGAAACGGTCTCTGTCAATCATCCATTTTCCCAATTAAATTAATCTACAATTTCTTTTTGACAGCTTTTTTTTTTCATAAAAGTTGTACTTTCAGAAATTACCTGCTAATGTCATGAGAACACGACTCATAATTACCAACACCTGCATCACTCCAGATCCCTTCTTCTGCAGAGAGCTTTCCTGCCACGCCGCGAACCGCCGCCCCCCCACCCAGCACACTAACACTTTTGCTCTGTGTGACCCGCTCCCTGTGGAAGACATGGCATCTCACATCCTAAACACTGGGGTGAAATACTAAGAATTACTGAGATTTAACAGAGTTGTAAATAGGCTTTAACAATGTATTAACCTCAAGAAAAATATGTTTAATCAGAAAAAAAAAGACCTAGAAAGATCTCCAAAATTATTTTTCAATTTCAATTTTAATATGACTTCTCTATGGCAAAACTATTGGGTGAAATGCTGAGATTTATTGGTTGACATAGGACGACATGACTAGGTATCCTGGCAGCTGTTCTCTAATCAGAAAGACAGTATAAATAGCACCTTATCACGATTCTGCAGAGGGTCTAACACTCACAACCATAGGAAACAGCCTTTAAAAAGCTGTTCTTATGTCGATCTCTAGCTTTAGTGTTCTTCAACAAAGGCCATGTTTTAGGGCCTTAAAAACAAACAAAAAATTATATCTGGCTTTATCTATTAGTAAACACATAGTCAGGGTCCATATTTAATTCTGGAAAAAAATATTTATGTTCATTAATAAATGTTTCAACTAATTTCTCTAGAAAAACTTCTAGTGTTTTCTAATGCCACAAGCTTACTAGGAAATTACTTCTAAAAATTGATAATATAAATCATTGATGTTTTAACTACTTTAAAAAAAGGAGGGGAATCTGTTTCTTTTACATTTGATAACCTGAAAATGAGTCTATAAAAATATTTTTTAAAAAAATACAGTAACACTGCTCAGTTTTGTTAGGTCCCTTGTTTTTTTTTTCCTTAGAGTGTACAACTCTTTTTGCAATTATTACTAACGTAAGAGAAAAAGATATAGTGCTCCCTTCAATTTAGTAGCCACACAAATATCGCCCCCGTCTCTCTCAGAGCACTCGGAGAGAGAGGAGGAATCAGAGGAACATAAACCATGGGTCCTTCAGGAAAAAGAAACCTCTTCGTTGTGTTGGAAGGGACAGCAGGCTTATGCCTTGTCCTCCTAATGCGCAGCATCCGCATGGACAGGCCACACGGCCCCTGCCCCTCCCCCTCCACATAAAGTGCTTTTCTGCTACAACACTCTTTTGGTATAAAGGTTGTAGTAGAAAATTGCTGTTTTGTTCTTTTGGGGCACCTCTTATACCTCCTGCTTGTCTAGCTCTTGGGGTACCACAACTTGTCAATTTCCACTTCACAACCGGTATGCTTCCCACTGTATCCCATAGCTTTTACTACTTCACCTCTGACCTTTTCACATGCCTTCTTTCCAACGAGATAAAATGTATTCTTCCTATCTATAGTCTGGTAGATCGAAAAGGATCTTATTTAAAATTCTGAACAAATAAGCCCCCTTGGGAATTGAAAGGTTCCTTTCAGAGACCTGAATTATTGTCTTTCTAAAAAGATATTAAATTCATAGATTATAAATAATGTCAGCTGAAAACATTAAACAGTGGAGGACTTCATTGGCAATGCAGACGGAGTGCGTGCCAGGTGAACCTGATGCTCTCTCTCAGTCCTTAAAAGCTAGTAAAAAGTAATTTTTGGTTATATAAGAGGTATTGAGTACATATTTCATGCCTTTTTATACCAACTGTAGCAAACAGGGTTAGGGTAATATAGTTAGGAATCAATTTTACTGAATTCAGAAACATATGTCTCCACCATACACCCAACAAAGGGCATTTTTTAAAATGTCAGTCAGAGATCTGCTTCATCCTTCAAACAGTTTCATAGATAAGACTATTTTAAACACTTGAAATCTTAAAAGCAAAACTGACAAGGCTTCAGAATTCAAAAAGCAACAGCTGACTGTGTGTGCCATCAGGCTGAAAGCTATGCTTTCGCGATGTTTTCAGAACAGTTTCAAAAGACAAAATTACAGTTGCCACTGATTTATCAAAAAACATTTGGCTGCCCTTTGTCATCAGCTATGAAATTATAGTGCATCAGAAAATAAACATCAAATTCTAAGCCGCAACTTTAAATCCAACTTGCAGTTTTAAAATGTTTTGTTTGATAAATGCTCATAATTAGTACCAAACTGGTCTCTTTCCTCAGATCTGTAGCGTAGGACTGTGGCTGCCGCTGCCGCTACTCCCCTGCTAGAAGGGCTGGTTGTCTAGGTGCTACCACATAAATGGAGGATAAACTAACGTGTGTGACGTCGTAAATACAGAGTAATAAGAATCATCAAAACCAGCACGGATTCACAACTACATTGTTTTCCATACAGCAGAATTTTACTGTCCATATGATGATTTTTCTTTTAAAGCTTGGGTTAAATATTTAAAGCATTTGGTACTACGGTCATCAATACAGTTTTTGAAACTGTAAATCAGGTCTCATTTTGTGTACATTTCCTGGACCGAGCCACCTGTCAGAAGTCACTGCCTGTGGTCAGCTTTTTATGGCGTATAATCAATTGCTGTATAAATTTCAGCTAACAACCATAAAGCTTAGTCATGGGGCTGCAGAGAGAAAAACCAAGAAGCTACTCTCTGTAACCCACCACAGGAATGCAGGCTTGCAGAAAATGAAAACAGAATATTTATTTACGTTTACCTTAAGTTACTGTCAATCAAATCCAGGCAATGATTAAACTGGCCAAATGGAAAGGAGGGAGCGTGAGTCATGGAGGCAGAAAGCGGTTCACCTGCACGCTCGCTCTGCTCCATCGCTCCTCCCAAGAGGCCCAGGAAATGTCGGGTCACGGCTGCACCCAAGTTACAATGGCATTTATTACAGCCAGGTTAGAAAGGGCTCGCTTTTGTTCAGAGCAGACTCTACATCATTGAAGAGGGGGATCAGATCTTCAGATTCCAAAGTGCCGAGGTCCACGTTGGTTCCTGGAAGACAGTCCAGAAAATCAGGGAAACGGGTCTGCTGAGGATTGATGTTCATGGGTGTCTGTCCTGCGTTTTCTCCTGTAACAGAGTAAAAGGAAACCATTTTAACTCCTTTCTTAAGCTTTTGAAAGAAGGAGAGTCCAAGTGTTCGCGCTCATCTTCATTTGTGCTGTGCCTAAATTTGATCAGAAGATTATATTGCTGCAGGTCTAAATTATTCCATCTCTGGGCAACATTTCAACTGCCACAACTGACACTGAGTCGGTGATGTTGCTCCTATTTGACACGGAGATGCCGGCTGAATCTTTCACTGCTCTGGGTAGACATGGTCCAGAACAGGGAAGTCCAGGGAGGCAGGAAAGGTGCACGTAAAGGCCCTTTGGGTCTGACCTACGACCTGTGCTTTCCCGTGAAAGTAGCATGAAGAGCTCTTTTGTGCGAGAGCAGAGAGGCCTGCCTGTAGTAACTTCCTCACCATGGGGTATAATCTCAGGATTTAATTGTAAGCTTCTGTGTACCCATATCCTCCCTCTTTATGTTCAAAGATAGTGGCGAGGAGTTTCTTTTCACCATGTTATTAAAAGGCTGTCTTCATAGATGGCTCTAGGGATCAATTTCAAAGCATTTTATGAAGTGGGTTCTGTAGGAGGTCATCCCCCTTCCTGCACACACACATACACACCCCACCCAGCTACCTGCCTTTCTCACAATGCCTACGAGTCACAATGCATCGAGGGCATGAAGGTCCTGAGAAGTCTTGCAATAAAAAAAAAACAAAACAAAACCCCCACTTTTGTTTATCTTGTCTGTTTGGAAATTTATTTCCTAAACCTACTGAATCACCTAATCTGATTTTGGCAGAATTTATATCCAGATAGAACTAGAGTCTACAGAACACAGTCGAGAAAATGCTTGAGGACTTCATTGGCAGTGAAGGTTATTGCCTTCATTGGAGGAATGTTCAACATCTGGGGTATAACATGAGGAATACATGTTCTTCATAAATAATAGTATAGGAGAAAATGTACTGGTCTTTGTACCAGTAGACTCATCTTTTTAGCTCTGGGAACTTAGACACACATAACTTGTGTGTATAGGCGTTGTCTGGCCCTCAGTTTACTTATATGGAATTGGGATTATAGTAACTTTTTCACAAACTGGAGGAAACCTCCATATGATGGGCTCCACAGCCCCATGGCTCTGGGCACCGTTTGCACATACAAACTCATATGCATACACAACTACAATAAATGTTACCTGATTGTGTTAGAGAAAGAAGAACCTGGGAACTCAATCTTGTTGGTTACACAGTATTAGAACGGCTAGTTAATTCGAGCAATTTTCTGAAGGGATACAATACACCCAGGGACTGGGGAGCACTGATAACCAAGGCCAGCTCCCACACAGCATCATTTTTAAGAAACTCATTCAATTAGCTTTTGTGTCTCAAAAGTGCAGTAGCCTTCCTGAAAAGCATGCATAGAAAATTCACTATTCTGAGTAAAAGTGCAGAAAATTCATTTTAACCACATGCATTAAATGTTTTCTGGGGAGAAAAATTACATCTTTCCTAGTGATGAGGGAAACATAATCAAACTTTATTTTGGTGATAGCAAAGCTTAATGACTTTTCTATGACTCATAAAATATCAATGTTTCTTGATAGTATTTTATAGGATTTTCAATGCAAAAGGCAATGAAAAATTAAATCAAGTTTAACCACATATTGAAAACATCAAAATAGAAAAGAAAATCCAAAATAACTTTTTCTACCCACTACAGTGTAAGAGATGGAAGTGAGGTTTAAATACACGATCTCAGGTACCAGATGTATTTTTTTAATTTCCAGTTAGAATCATTTATCTCCGTTTTCCACTTAACTTCCTAATAACTCAAGAATACATTTTTTAGCCAAACAAAAGCTCCCTGCTTTAAAGAATTCCTATTATCCTTTCTCTTCAGACATTGAAAACATGAGGAGACTAGTTAGAGTTCTTTGTTGAGGTTAACAATTTTAAAATATCTCTCTTTGGAGAAATTCTGCGATCTCATTGTAATCTTTTCACTTAACAATTCAAATATAACAAATCTCTGTTTGGAGCAACTTTGCAATCTTTTTGGTCTTTGCAGTAGTATCCATTTAAAAAGTGGGAGAGACAAAAATCATACAAATCTTATAAGGGTGTGATTATTTCAGAATATTCTGGAAGGATGAATAACTTCCCAGGCATTGCTCTTGCTATCTATCCCCTGTACTCTTTCTTCACACCAGGTCCAGCTGTTGTTTCCAGAGAGTTTTGCAAGGGCAGTGCTTAGCTGGCTCCTCCCATTCAACACGTGGTCAGTGGATCTAACACACCTTTCTACCTATACTTGAGCTCTGCCCACTGTCAACTTCTCCTCATTTTGTTTGAGTGTAACCACATTTCTCCTTTCCAGAGGGTTCACGCCCACTTCCTGTAAAGACATCACAGAAGTGACCCTAAAGCCAGTGGGATGATACTCATTTAAGGGGGTTAACTTGGAGCTCTAACATTTACCAAGTTCCTTCTGTACATTACCTCAACCTTCTTAGGAGGGGAAACGAAGGCCCAGCTCTGTGGTCTCATGACTCCTCACAACTCTAAGAAGTGAGTACATTATCCCCCCTTTAGAGGTGAGGAATCTGTGTCCCAGGGAGGCTACAGGACTCACCCAGGAAGTGGAGAAGCAAGAATTCCACTTAGGTTGCCTGTCTGCAAGGACTATGTTCTTTTCAGGAAAACAACTCTACCCTGAGGCTTTAAAACATTTCCTATTTACCCACTCAAGGCTATCTATCTATCTATCTATCTATCTATCTATCTATCTATCTATCTATCTATCTATTTATATTTATGTCCAAGCTTAGATTTAGGTCTTCCTAGTCTTTTTTTATTTAACTTTGCCTTTTATCTTTACTGGCTTCCCAGTGTTTAAAAGAAGCAAACGATTATTAAACATAGGAAGGAGCCACTCCAAAGAAGGCAAAATAAATCTCACACCAAAAAATAAAGGGATGAAGAGAGAAAGGGAGGCAGGAACAGAGGGGGAAAGCTGAGGTAATAAATCAAAGTACAACAATAGTTAAGCTATTCCTGTGTGACTCTCCACAAGACAGTCTGTACAGTCCTCTAAAAGTGGAGATGATGCCCTGCTAGGAGACCCCGGGGCAGCCGCTCCAGCATCCTACACTGGCTGGCTGAGGATGTCTCTTGTCTGACTGAAAATTTAGATTCAGAGTAGGGAGTGCAGGCACTTAGGAGCAGAGTGTGACAAACACAGGCACTATGGACAACAGCAGTTGGAAAGCAATTATGTTCATCACGGAACAATTTATTTCTACTATCAGTGAGGAGAAAGGAGAAACTTGCATTAAAAAACTCCAAATAGTGGACACCTCAGCTGTCTGTTATGTTTGGTTCTAGAATATCTTCTGGAAGTTAGGACTTTGATAACTAATTCTAGATTTAGCTAATGAAACCAAATCCAGTTTTTGCAATTGAAGTCCTTTCTCCATGAGAACAGGAGACAAGGAAAGGTAACCAAGAAGCCAAGTGAGGCCTGGCCCGCAGGTGGAGCAGGCCAGGGACTAGGTTCAAGTCACCCTGACTCTCCTTTTTCATTGTTGAGAGAGGACATTGTTACCATTGGGATTTGGAGCTGACAATTTAGAGTCCTCTGAGTTGCTTAACTTTCCAGACGCCCACTGCCAACTGCCTCCCAAATGCAGTGAACGACATGAAAAAATCTGCATGCAACTACAAACCAGTACCCTTCTCAAGAGCAAAAGTGTCCCATACGTTAAAATTGAAAACCAAACAGCATTTAACTCTTCACCTGTTGAAGAATGGAAAAGCAGATGGTGGTGTGCTAATGTGATTGTGAGGAAAGGGTTAGATAAGCAAGGAGAAGCAAAAGCAAAGAGGAAAAAGAAAGCAGAATTTAAAATCTTGTGCCCATACATAGACAATCTAAAAATACAAACACATTGCAAGTCCCTGCAGGCTTTGCTCCTACCTGTGTCCATCTCATCCACGTTGCTGAGGAAGTCCTCCGGGGTTGTGGGGACACTGTAGCACCCTAACCCCAGGCCACTGTCATTGCTCTGCTCCCTCGAATGATACGGCCCTCTGGAGAGCAGAAGATGGAGAAACTTCAGTGTGAGCCCATTAAAGATATTTCAAAACTAAAATAGTCACGAAACCCCTAACCCAGTGTAGCTCTGTCACTCGACCCAACTTTCCAGGTAATGAAGAAAGGCAGACTTGGTACCTCCTTTTAATTTTTTTGAAACATACACCCAAATGTCAATGAAATTAATAAATTGCAAGCAAATAAAACCGGCTGTTCGTAGTAAAATGACACTGATTTCCTTTTTTCCTTCAAAATAATTTGAACACCATTTATGTAAATTTTTAAAAAACACCAAACAACGTTGAACATTGCTTTTTGATGCACACGTTATCAGGCAGTAAGAAGCATAAAAGTGCATGTGATGAACACATGCCAACTTGAAAATAGTGCGACCACCAGGGAGAGAAGAAGAAGACACATTTCAGTAGTAGAAGGGATGAGTTTAAATAATTGTAATACTTATTTCAAAAATGTAAGATCTGAGTTTTAGGTACATGGGTCTTACATTACTCTTTATACTTTTCTGAACATTTGAAATACTTTTAAATCAACAATTAAAAAACTTTCCTTCATTATTTCAGCTACTGTCTTTTTTCTTTTTCACCTCTCTGTTTTTAATAACTTTCACATTTGTTTTTGTTTGCCAGAACCCTCTGGAAGGGCAGAAAAGGCACAGGAAATAGAATGCTGCCCTTTATTTGAATTTAAGACTACAGTTAAGGTTGACTACTTCTACTCATGAAGATACCCCCTTTTTTTTGTTTGTTTCTTTTACTTTTTTTTTTTTATTGATTATGCTATTAGAGTTGTCCCGATTTTTTCCTCTTTGTCCCTCTTCACCCTCACCCCCGCTCCGGTAACCCCCTCCTCTGTTTATGTCCATGGGTCATGCAAGTAAGTTCTTTGGATACTCCATTTCCTTCACTTGCTCTTAACATCCCCCACTGCCTATTCTGTAAGGACCTATTTGTACTTCTTAATTCCCTCACCTTTTGCCCCATTCCCCCAGGCCCCTCCCTCCTGGCCACCATCCCAGTGTTCTCCCTATCTACGATTCTGTTTCTGTTCTGCTTATTTGCTTAGTTTGTTTTTAGATTTAGTTGTTGAAAGTTGTGAATTTATTGCCATTTTAATGCTCATGGTTTTGATCTTCCTTTTCTTAAACAAGTTCCTTTAAAATTTCATATAATAAGGGCTTCTTGATGAACTCCTTTAGCTTGAACTTGTCTGGGAAGCATTTTATCCAACCTTTGATCCTAAATGGTAGCTTTTCTGGGTAGAGTAATTTAGTTTGAAGGTCCTTACTTTTCATGACTTTAAATACTTCTTGCCAATCCCTTTTAGGCCTGCAAAGTGTCTTTTGAGGAATCAGCTGACAGTCCTATGGGAACTCCTTTGTAGGTAACTCTCTTCTTTTCTCTTGCTGCTTTTAAGATTCTCTCTTTATCTTTAACCTTTGGCATTTTAATTGTGGTGTGTCTTGGTGTGGTCTTCACATTCATTTTGTTTGGGACTCTCTGTGCTTCCTGGACTCATACACCCATTTCTTTCACCAAATTAGGGAAGGTTTCTTTTATTTTTTCTTGCCCATTCTCTTCCCCTTCTGACACCCCTATGATGCAAATGCTGGAACACCTGAAGTGTCCCAGAGGCTCCTTACACTATCCTTGAGTTTTTAGATTCTTTTTCCTTCTTGCTGTACTGATGTCTTTTTCTTCCTTATGTTCCAAATCATTGATTTGATTCTTGGCTTCATCCATTCTACTATTGTTCCCCTGTAAGTTGTTCTTTATTTCAATTAGTAAATCCTTTGTTTCTGACTGGATCTTTTTTATTCTGTTGAGGTCCTCACTAAGTTCCTTGAACATCCTTATAACATCTGATGGATTGCTTATCTTCATTTTGTTTAGTTCTTCTGGAGTTCTGTTCTGTTCCCTCATTTGGGCCATAGTTCTCTGTCTCCTCGTTTTGGCAGCCTCCCTGTGTTTGTTTCTATGTATTACATAGAGCCGCTTTGACTCTGTGTCTTGGAAGCATGGCCTAACATAGTAGGTGTCCTGTAGGGTCCAGTGGCACAGCCTCTTCTATCTCCCAAGCTGTACACCCGAGGTGCTCCCTCTGTATGGGCTGAGTACACCCTCCTCTTGTAGATGAGTCTTGTTGCTGTCAGCAGGTCAATGAGAGGGATTCTCACAGTCCAGACAGCTGGCAGGACTGGCTGTGACCCCTGGACAGCAACTACCTCCCTCCAGGGCTTGTGGAGGTGGTTGAGTGGTGCTCTGACTCTGACGTGGTTTGTAACTGTTCGCTGGGTATACAGGCTCTGGGGTTCCCCGGGTGGTGCAGGCCAAGATCAGTCTCCACCTGTGTTCTTTCTGAGGCCTCTTGGCATAAGCTATAAAGTGATCTGCAGATGTCTGCTGCTAGTGCCAGGCCTGGGGACACTCGGCAAGAGGTATGGGGGTTGGGCTCAGCTGTTGCTTCTTTGGATTTAGGAAGGTCTGAAGCCTACCTTTAGCCCAGCCCTTCATAAGGAAAAGCCACTATTACCAGGGTGAGACGGTTGCTTGGGTAGGCCCGTAAGTTGGATGGGGCAGACCTTTAGGTAATCATCAGAGTGGGGTTTACCTTGTGAGCCAGGCTGATGGAAATTCAGATATGATGCCACTGCACTGTGGCTGTGTGGGGGAGGGGTCATAAACGTTACAATGGCTGCTGTCTACAATTCTCTCTGGGAGGAAGCTGTACCCCAGCTTTCGCCCTGATGCCAGATGCTTCACGTTCTCCCCATATGCCACTGGTGACCTTCGAGTTGTTGCCTGGTGCTGGAGCTCAGTGGGACTGAGTCTGAGTAAGTCTGTGTGTGGTGTGAGGCCCTTTAAGAGAGAGGCCTGAGAATCCCTCAGTTTCTTTCCCCGACCCACACCCCACTAGTATTTACAGCCAGAAATTATGGAGACTTATCTTCTTGGCCCTAAAACCCTGGGCTGGGTGGTTTAGTGTGGGAGTGGGGTCCCTCACTCCCGAGATAGACCTCCATTTTATATCCACCACATGTGGGTCTGGGACCAGCCAGGTCCGTGTTTCCGCATCTCTACCCCTCCATCCCTTCTACCCGTCTAGATGAATACGGTTTCTTTAATTCCTTAGTTGTTGGACTTCCATACAGCTCGATTTTCTGGCAGTTCTGAGTGATGGTTGTTCTATATTTTAGTTGTAATTTTGCTATGGTTGTACAAGGAAGGAGGTGAGCTGCATTTATCTACGCCTCCATCTTAACTGGAAGTTGATATTTCTGACCAAATTATCTTTTCCTTCTGCCCAAGTGTTTTCTATTCTAAAACATCATCTCTTTTTATTATTTTTATTGTGAAATAATTTTAGAATCTCATAGAGGATGCTAAAGAAATAGAGATTCCTATGCACCCTTCCCCTTGCCTCACCCAACAACATCTTACACGACCACAGTACAATGATCAAAACCAGGAAATCGACATCACATAATACTATTAACTAAACTACAGACCTTATTCAGATTACACCATAAACACCACTTCTTAATTATTATGTTCTCTATTTGCCACATGGAATGCTTCCCCCCACACTGGCCACATAAAACCACAAGAGCCTTCCAAATAATTACTGTGCAACACCATCCCATAGAAATTATATGTTCATCCCCACTTTAAAATTATTGACTAGGGACTTGAGATTTTTTTTAAAAAGTAGATAACTTCCTCTGCTTTTATTTTTTCTGCCACCACCCTCTACTTGCTGCCTCTATCCTTACTCTAACTTCCAGCTCCCCACCTTCTCCCAACCTAAACAAAGGCCCATCATGCTCTGGACCACAAAATAAAGAAAGCAATAATAAGCAGCTCCAAAATGTTAACTTACCCATTGAGGAAAGGATCTGAGCTATTATTAGTGATGGATCTCATGTCTGGGGTCATGGCGGGCGGGTTGACAGCAGCCTGAACCGTGGCCAGAGTCTCTGCTTCCATGGGGAGCTGTCTACAGAGGGCAGCTTCCTGGAGAAATATACCAGCCACAGGGAGAGGCAAGAGTTATTCCCTCTGTCACAAGGATCGGAGCAAAGCACGGGCCACATGAAAATGTTTTACCAAACAAAAAGCATTTTACATTTATTCCTAATTTGCCTGCAGGACACTTAAAGTAGCAGCTGCCCCACCCATCCAATTGTTTAAATAGCTAATTTGCATAAAGTCCTCTCAAGACACTTTCTCAGGGACAAAGCTATTTTTATCCCAGGCGCTCAGACCACATCTAAATCACTCAAAGCAACTGGACTCCCCTGGACTAGCAGGTCCCTTCTGGTCTCTGCCATTTATCAGTCCTTAAAACTCTGGATTACAGAGTTCAGGCTCTACATTAAGTCATATCTGGTGATTTTATGTCAATAGCCAGGAGAGCAAAACAATTAGTTAAAAAGTTTCTTTGTCAATCATTCTTTCCATTTGACTAAAACGGCTGAAGGTTAGGGAAGCATGCAGACACAATCTAAATCCTACTGCTGATTAACTGATAGCATCTGGATGTCATTAGTAAAAATTAGGAACTAGAATTATTTTGTTAAAGCTAGCATTACTTTGCCAAGGACAGTCAATTCAAAAGTTATGGATTTGACTGCAATTTTTTTCTTTAGGTGTAACTTCTAAGGAGTCTCTCCCATTTTGACAAACATGACCAGACATTAAATTTCTTTCAAATTTGCTGCTCTTTCCAGAGAATATGATGTTTGTATGTTTATACTTCATCCAAAATCAAGACCAGGCCCTTCCTATATGTATGCCTATCAGTTGCCCACTTTGCAGGCTAATG
Organism: Carollia perspicillata; assembly: GCA_004027735.1. Lineage (NCBI taxonomy): Eukaryota > Metazoa > Chordata > Mammalia > Chiroptera > Phyllostomidae > Carollia > Carollia perspicillata. The sequence goes on from PVKM010009622.1 coordinate 19,981, forward strand.
ACACTGGTCTTACTGTCCCTTAAATTCTCAAACCATGGCAACAGTGGCAAAGAGAATATTTAACCCGCCTAAGTTATAGTATCTTTGTTAGATCTGTTCCAGCCCTAACATGCTATGATTTTAGCGAGTAACTGCTGTCTAGACAAGTCTAATGAAGTCATTGGCTATAAAAATTTTCGGTTACTAGAGTTCACTGCACTGTTACTAGGAGTTCCGGTAGCATGACTCTTACAAGCCGAGAGAGACCTGATTCACAAGACACTGCGTTGCTAATGTATACTGAACTTACTACTAGGGCTAGGAAAGGCTCCTGGTTCACTCCTGCTCTTTCAGAATGCAAACATTCAGAATACTTAACAAATTTTATTCATTAAATTTATGGATTAACTCCATAAAAAGCAAACCAGAAAAAAAAAAGGAGATTTTTAAAAGGCAATTAAAATCCATAATCTAAATCTTGGAAGTCTCCTCTTGATAAATCTAGAAAAAAAATGGAATATTTTCTGATAGCTATCTTTCCATGGCAGGGAGTATGCCCTGGAAACCTTATTCTCCAACCAGAGTTTACCTAAAAGTCTCACGTGGATGAACAGCAGGGACTAAAGCTGCTGTGAGGAGACTGGAACCCACCAACCGCTCCAACACACTCACACACTAGTAACTGTGGGGCTTATCCCCCACACTGATGTCCTTTGAAACATACAAATTAAAGAAATGGCTACATTTCATTGTATCTGACATAATTTGATCACCATATGTTTTAAGAATACTGAATGAGTTTGAAATTTCTAGGTAGCTTGACTATAAATATGAGTCATTTCTGGAATTTCATGGCAATTAAAAATACATATTATATACATAAAGCATATGAATTATTCACCACCTGTTCTTATATATGGAAATGTTTGAATTATAAGAAAAATATTAGAAACCAGGGGCATTATATATGGCTCTAAATTTTCCTCTTCATTTATTATTTTAAAGATTTTATTTATTTATTTTTATAACGATGAGACGAGAGGGAGAGAAACATCAATGTGTGAAAGAAACTTCAATTGGTTGCCTCTCACACACCCTCAACCAAAGACCTGGCCCACAACCCAGGCTTGTGCCCTGACCGGGAATTGAACAAGCGATCTTTTAGTCAGCCGTACAATGCCCAACCCACCAAGCCACACCAGTCAGGGCTCCTTCATTTAAACTACACCTGGCATATTTCAAATAAGTACAATATAGATTTTTTTATGCTTAAATGTGGCTAAATATATAAATAAAATTCAAAAGAACTATATATAATAATCAAAGCTGAAAGAGCCTATACTACATTGGGGAAAACATTTGGGCCATTTCATATCTGTTTCCTCTATTTTAAATCAAAGACAACCAAAGTTCCATTCTTCAGCATTGACGGCTCCCACTCTGAGGACTTGACTCTCATGTCATTATAAATGCAGTGCTGTGTTCCCTCTGTAGGGGACTCCCAGAAGCATTTCCCACCTTCAAATAACTAACATGACAGAATACAGAAATGAAGTTTGTTGATTACACCTGAATAATAATTCTGAACTTTAAAATAGGCTAGTCTGAATTAGAAAGTTATTATAGGGGGCAACACTTTCTCCAAGATTATTCCAACATTATTCTTGGGTCACAAGTCAGCTCCACGCAGCAGCCAATATGAAGACTGTGCTGGCCCCCTGCTGTGAAGCCACCTCTCAGTGGCCCACAAAGCCCTGCAGAACAGTCCTGTGCACGTCTCCTTCACCCTCACTCCCTAACCACTCCCTCTTCCACGTCCAGCATCTGCGCCAGCCGTGCCCTCTGCTTGGATCACACTCCTCAGTTCTTCCCACAGTCCACTCCCTCGCGTTTGTGTCCGATGAAAATGCCATCTCTTCAAGGACTGCATTAAATTTTCTTCAGAGCAACATCTGTATCTGTTGTCTGTCTTTCCTGTCAGAATGTGAGCAGCACGAGAGAAAGGATCTGATTGGTCACATTCGCTCCTCTCTCCCCACTGCCTATTAACAACTAGGCAGACAGTGAGTTCTTGATACATATTTGTTCAATGAATAAATAAAAATTACTGGAATTCAAATGGAAATATTTTACATTCTAATTAGCAATAAAAGAAAAAATAAACCGAGAACATTCAATTCTCATCTTCAACCACAAATATGAGTGAAATAACAGCCTACAGTGTACACTCCATCGAACCAGGCGCAAACTCCATCCTCACAATTGCATTGTACTCCTCCCTGCTCCTAGCACAGAGGGTGAGCAGAAGGTCGGGAGCCGGGATTCCGGGGCCAGAGGCTTGGATTTGAACCCTGGCCCTGTCACCTCTCCGCCAGTTATTTAACTCCTGCATTCCTCATTTGCAAAGCGGGCAAAATAACAGCATCTACTCAATAGGGCTGCTGTGGTGATAACGTGAGGTGCTACACACAAGGGGCTTAGCACAGTGCCTAGCACATAAGATCATATAACAAGTGTGAACTAAGTAGTAGTAGTAGTATTTCATGTTCTGTATTCCAGTCCCAGAAAACAAAATGTAAAAAATCTTAAAAATCCCACTATTGCACTCATCCACTCTAAGTGGTTTGACACTTCTTCCGGGTCAACTCTCACCTTGCAAGGATTAAACCAAAGTGTGAAGTTCATCATGATGAATCAGCAAGGCTAAAAAGACAATTTCTTCTTTTTAATAAGGAGAGGTTTACAAGTGTTTTTGTATAACATAAAATTGGTTTTTATAGGGATTGAAGAATGGTGAGAAATTTCATTTCACTTAATTATATTTTATAATATAATTCTACATTTAGAATTTCTAAAAGTCTAGTCTTTTTTTTTGAATGATAATATTTTCCTATTTCTGCTCATGAATGAAAGGAGGAAAAGAAGCACCACAAAAACCTAGCTTTAAAAATAAAAGGACTAACCTCACTACCACATCCCCATCCAAACAAAGGAGGGTTTTTAAAAAAAAAAAAAAAAAAACTAAACTAAACTTAGGTATAAAATTAAACCCCAGACCCAGTAGGATTTTGGCTGCCACATGACGCTCCCTACTCTTGCATGGGCAGAAATGAAAAGACAAACACCTGACTTCAGTTCCACCAGGAAGAAGCCATCAAGGCTGTTGAAACTAAACCAGCTGCAGCAAAGACAGAAGACGGGAGCACTGGACTGAGTCAACTGATGAGAAAACAGGGGCACGGCTGGCCAGAGCTGGTCTAGGACGTGGCTCAAGCCTCCGACTCGGAGAACTGAAGGTGCAGCT